>JBBPDC010029439.1:0-12368 GCA_037974485.1 Hemigrammopetersius urotaenia | reverse complement strand
GTTTATCTAGTCTATAGAAGAACAAGTTTCCAGAGCATTATAGCAGCTGTAAAGACGGACCAAGGGCATCCCGTTACTTCAGCTAATTCCTTCAAAGAAAAGTCGAAGGTTAAAGCTTCAGGAAAACATGAAGTTAAAGAGAATAGGTGCCCAATGGTGTATGTGTATATATACAGTATATACAGTATACAGTAATCTTTACAGCTGCTATAATGCTCTGGAAACTTGTTCTTCTATAGACTAGATAAACCGTGAATGCCCTGCAGTGGCAAATTGCTTTGGTTTCATATTTGATCTGATTACATTAATGCTTAAGTTTATAAGAAATATTTGAACTGTAAATGTGTAACTGAGTTAAAGGAAACACTGCTGTTAAAAAGCTCCTGTTTAAAGTGTTTACAAACCAAACGTTGTTGCACTTTTGTTCATACAGCAGTACTTCAACAATAAAAATGCGCACTACACTACTTTTGAATTCATTATTTAATTTTGGGCATAACAAAAATCCTGCAATTAGATTTTTTTTTTTTTATTGTTGCCCAGCATTATTTTTAACTATGCCCAGCCCATGGCTCACTACAGTAGACAAACCTCCATATTGAGGTGGCAGTGCAGATTGATGAGGGTGCTCCAGTTCTTTACATCCCCATGAAAGGTGGACTTGGCCAGCAGCATCGGCACGGTGCGATGACCTACACCGGCCTCCAGAGTCAGGCATATGGAGGAAATTTTGAGCTGCAGTGATTCACCCTGTGGAGTAAGAGGAGCCACAGACTGGGCGTCCTCCTCTCCCTCCTCCTCTAAGAACCAAAGTTTGAGATCCTTCCAGTCCCGACGCTGCCACAGGTCAGGGGGCACCGGGCTTTCGAGCTCCTCAGGGGTCTCAGCTGCAGGGCTCAGGGCTGACTGGATTGTGATAACTGTGTTTATGATGATGGGGGACACCTAAGAGGGAAAACATTGCAGAGATCTGAGTATCAGACAACACGTCCAGACCGATGTGACACTACAGTTTGTGCTGGGTCAGGTCGAGTTCAGATCAATTATTCAAATATTTGCAACTGCCACAGAGACAGTAATATGATACTATAACAATATTTGGAACACGAATTCTTCAACGGGTGGTGCATTATATTTTGGACACTCTGCAGCCATCTCTGACCTGCTTCCAAACTTCTGGTGGAAAGCAACAGAACAAGGCCTTCCACCACCTCGTGGAATTCAGAAGGAATGTTATCAGAGCAAACCTCGAACACATTTTACCATGAGGCTCATGAGGTTTTATATGACAAACTGAGCGACAATTGCTGGGACGAATTTCCTTGATTGAGTTTGGACTAAGAACGTGATGAGGTGGTCTCGAAAGGGTTAACTCCAGTTCAGACATAAAGCTGTCTGGCTTTTCTTGAGTTTAGACCAAAATTGCATTTCCTGAACAAAACAGTGTTTTAAATAATACCTGACCTGTTTGCCTTTCACAAATGTCCCCTAATTCCAAATAGAATAGAATAGACCAGACACACTGCAGACCAGGGTTTGCTTCTTTAGGTGTGCAAAACCAGGCAAAATGAAAGTAAGCAAACAAGTCATTTTTTTAGCATTGTGCAACCCAGATTCCTGAGTCATTAACATCATAATCTCGAATCACAATTAGCTGTTCAGTTTCTGATGCTGTCTGGCCTGCAGTTATTAGTAAAAACGAACGCTATCTTGCTGGTGGCCTAGTGGTTAAGACATCACTTTCACTTTTTCACTTTCACTTTTTCACTTTCACTACGGATAAAAACAGCCGCTTTATTGACGCCAGACTTTTTGTCGCTGCTTGGTGCGTGTGATTCTTCAAGCAGACTATTGCTTTAAATAGCAGCCATACCTTCAGAGTGAGGGAGTTGATGGAGAGCTCTATTGCCTGGGGCTGGGTGGGAGACTGCTTGCTGGTGAAGAAAACCTGGCAGGGCTGCAGGACTGTGGTGACGTTACTGTCCTCCTGTTCATGCACAAACGGGCAGGTCACCACCTTCAGGTCAGTGATGGCCGCCGTCATCTGCTGGCTGTTCGGGTCACTCTTCATCACCAGCTCGCACTGCGTGGTCATAACGAGGGCTGGGGCATCGGCACGGGTCAGATCCGCCACGAAAACGATTTCAGGATTCTTCACCACAATATTCATCTCCATTTTTGCTGCTGCAGGCTGTGCAGGAGCTGTCAGAGTATATAAAAAAAGTTTGCCGAAATGTTTTGATGTTAAAAAAAAATCTGAACAGGGTTTGTTCAGCTCAGATTCAGTTCATTTCATGGTATGTATGTTTTAAGAATGCATGTGACTCAGTACACTACCAACTGACCTACAGAATGCTAAATTGTAGAGATTATACAGTTATGCAGATGTGACCTTGTTGTTTGTGATATGTTGCTTTATTTAGAGGTCAGAGTTTTAGTTGGTGTGAGAGAGTATCAGCTGCTTGCAAACAAATGCCTACATATACAGCGGTACCTTGACTTACAAGTGTCCCAGCTTACGAGTTTTTTGAGATATGAGCCATCTCTGAAAATTTTTTGGTTTGAGTTGAGGGCACAAATTCGGGTTATGAGCTTTTGTGCTTGCAGTTATTTTGCAAAAGTTTGTTATCCATCCATGTGTCCAAAGAAAGTGAATGCGAAGGGCAGTGCTGAGAAGAAGTAGATGATGTGCATAATGTGCAAAAACGAGAAAAACATGACCAAGGTGTGCGTGTAGTCGACTTGGCGAAGCAGTACAAGCGTAGCACTTCTAGTCTGCACCTTACTGAAGCAGGAGAAGTCAATAAAGGCTATAACGCCAGCCAAGGGTGTTCAAATATTTTCTAAACAGTGGACATCTATCCATGAAAATATGGAGAAGCTGCTGATGATGTGGTTGCTGGAGCAGTAGCTCGCAGGATGACCTTTAACAGAAGTGATAATCTGTGAGAAGACTTGCTTTGCAGATTTGCTGCAGCAGACCCAGACACTTCGGTGAACGGGGCCTCAGGCGTGCCGTTTAAAGCCAGTCGGGCCGGTTCGGGAATTTTAAAAAGAGGACCGGCATTCATTCGGTTGTTGGGCTTTGTGAGGCAGCGAGCGCGGATATGAAGGCAGCTGAGGATTACCTCAAAACATTTGCTGGAATTATAGCAGCCAAAGCATCTTTAAGTTGTCTGATCTCCAAGGCAAATGCTGTACACTATACTTAATAAAACGAGTTCACTGCAGTGCATTCTATTGTATTGTGTTTTTATACATTTTTCTTATTTAAAATCACATAAAAAATGTGGTGTTTTTTTGGAGGTCTGGGATGGTATTTTAATTCATTTCAATAAGGAAAACTGATTTGACATACGAGTAATTTGAGCTATGAGCTCCGTCACGAAACAAATTAAACTCGTAAGTCAAGGCACCACTGTTTTTAAATAACCATTTCCACCAACATAATTTCATAACAATTACCTGAGTCTTTGTTGGAGGTGGAGGCCTGCTTACTGCTCTTGGGTGGGCTGGAGAAGCCCTGAGCCATAGCTTTGAGGAAGATGTCTGCTACAGTGAGCAGGAACTCCATGCTGGCGCAGAGGTAGAGATCCTGGACCACCGTCTCTAGAATAGTACCATCCCGGCCCTGGCGATAACTCACATCCACCATGACGTTCTGCTCAGCCCCCTTCCGCATTGCCATCATCCTGAGGATTACCATCAGACAGCAGAGCAGTCACGATCAGTCAACAAACTGATTATTAGTGATCTATTCAATGATGACATAGGCTGAAACTGAATGTTACATTAAACATCAAACATCAAAGAATGTAAACAGTATATACAAAAATAAAATACAAGACAAAAATGTAATATGAAAAATAAACACAAAGTTCAATAATGTTAATAGTTCCAAAAATGTAACTTAAAAGGAAGATATTGAGCTTTTTTTTTTTTTTTTAAAAGTTTGATAATAGTCTAAAATAACTAATCACATCAGGCCAGGCCACCTTCTTCCACAGCTTCATGGACCAGCTCACAGGTTCATTGTAGGTCTTTTCTATACATACATTTACATTTATGGCATTTTATCCAAAGCGACTTTCATTCTCTAACTACAGGGGGCAGTCTCTCCCTGGAGCAACTTGGGGTTAAGGGTCTTGCTCAAGGACCCAGTGATGGTATGCTGAAGGTAGGATTCGAACCCATGACCTCTTGGGCCAGAGGCAAGTATCCTACCCACTGAGCTACCTCTACCCCACTTTCTGTGGTGGACAGGGGTCAATATGGGTCCTCAGAGCGGTTTCCAGCTACGCAGCCTCTTATACAGTGTTCTGATGACTTCCCATCATAGTCAGTATTATCTTTAACAGCAATTTGTGCTACAGAACCTGGAGGACTGTACAGGCTAGCCTTCATTACCCAAATGCAGGTACAGTTACACCCCACAAGACCTACTGTTTTGAGGATGCTCTGTCTGTTTTTCCTTCTTTCGACACGTCAACGTCAAGAACTGACTGTTCACCTGCTACCACCCCTTGACAGGTGCCAGTGTAACGAGACAATCAGTATAGTGAGTGTATAGTGCCTGTTACAAATATATGTGTTTGTTAATGCAAACTTCTAAACACTCACCTGGAGGTGATCATTTTGACCCTCTTTCTTTTGTCATCAAGAAGGCATTCAGCCAGTTTGACGGAGGCTTTCATGGAGCCATCTGAGAACATGTGCACTGCAGTGGAGATCGTGCCCAGAGTGAATTCGGCAAGCTTCAACTGCTCATCACGAGAGTCCAGCAAGGGAGGCTAAGCACACACACATTCAGATTAAACTCCACAAAAAAATAACATATTAGATCACATAACTGAGTTAAACTGCCAACAGCTGCTACCTTGCCACAGGAACAGTATCACCCCAATTCCACACACAAGAGACATTACCTCACTTCCACTTGAGCTGTACAGAACCAGGGTCATGGAGTCAAACTTAAAGTGTAATTTCAGAGTGCTCTTCAGCTTGGCAGCCTTCTGGCCTTCCACCACTGCTGCTGTTACCACTGTGGTCCCTGCTGAACACATAACCAGCAACAGAAACCAAGGCTTTTTAATATTTACTGTGTGTATGATTACAGCAATCAGAAATAGAACACTTCTGCAGACACACGCAAACACCCATTAATGTAGCTGCAAATGCGAAAAGAAATTTGAATATCACTGAAATACATTTGCAGGTGAGCAGTTATGTCTGTTTACCTCCAGATCCCTGTGAGCCTTTGGTAGAGGCAGTTTCTGCTTTATCAGAGCCGTGTGGAGCAGGAACAGCATCCGATGTCTCAGACAGGTTCTCACTCAGAGTCCTCAAAACCACAATCATGTCTTCCTGGCTTAGGATCAGCTACAGCGCACACATGCACACACGCACACGCACACACAATAAATACAGACCAAACACACAAATCAAACACATACTGTGTGTGTTTACACTAGTTACTACTACTAGTAGGTGAGCACATTTGTGTACTAGACCAGGGCTTCCCAACCTTTGGCATAAACAACCTTAAAACATGGTGTAAATGTGAGGTCTTGCTCAAATCGACAGGTTTAAATGCATAATTTGATTCGCGAGAAGGTCATTCCTTTAGGAGCATGGGGCAACACAAAAACAAAAACAGAAGCAACACAAGACCATACAAGGAAAGGACATCTTTAAAAGCAATAAATAACTGCACAAAAATTTGCATCAACAGCAACTACAGGACAGAGAATGTGCAATATTTTGTTTATGGTGGGTTATCAGTTAAGATAGTGTGTGTATGTGTTTGTGTGTGTGTGTTTTAGTTAGTCTCCGTATGAAAGTGTAGGTTTGGTTTCGAGGCTTGTTTGGTTAACAAGACCTCTGAGCATACAACACTGAGCAATAGGTAATTTTCAGTTCACATACAAAGCTTAAGACTAGGTATTCTCTGCTGTACTGTATACATTTAGTTTGTGCACATTGATTCATCACTCTAAGATGGATGGCCACTTCACATAGATGGCCCTCTCTTGGGATATTTCCTTCGAACAGACCCTGTTTATAACCATATATCCAGGTTACGACTTTAGTGATTCATAAATATATTTTACATTGGAAAATATGAACATAGATAGCATTTGTCTGTCAACAAGCACAGAATAAACACTGCTGCTTTTTATAAACTGTTATAAATAGTAATATTTGTCAAATGTTAAATTATATTTAGATGTAAATGTCAGTTGTAACATACAGTTCATAACAGCAGGCCCTTAGCAGTACCACCTCTGCCCACCAGGGGGCCACTGTCCCAGGCTTAAGAACACGAAGTATTAACTTAAAGAGACACAGACATACACTACTTACACTCATTGGCTTGAGGTGTGCATTGATCTGAATATCTGGGATGCTGTAGTACCAGGAGGCGGAGAGATTGCGCTTGATTGACAAGTCCATGTTTACAGGCTTCAGTAACTGAATCTCACTCTGGAACTCTCCGTCGTTAAATGTGGTTCTAAACACAAAAACAAACAAACCATTATTCACTTCTTTAGCACAGACACCATGACCAGAGCCCTACTGCTTAAAGGGCATTTCTGGTTCAAAACTAGCATTTAATAGGCTATAAGTCACATAATATTCTATAGCAAAGCACAGTATTCTTCAGCCTTGAACGAACTGTTATGTGATTTTAATGTTCAGTTATTGATGATTGGACAGAGAATTGTTCATATAGAAAGTATTTAATCATTAGCAAGATAAATAAAGCAAAAAATATAGCAATTTGGAAGCACTGCAGGGGTGGGTTCCCGTTCCCCACCTGTACATCTTCAGATCGCTCAGTGCCACACTCATGATGTCCAGGATGGGGGGGATTTTGGTGTGCGACTGAGAGGGGACAATTTCAAAGTGGTTCTGTACTGTCACCAGACCCAGGTCAGCTACGATGACATTGGTGGAAATGGAGGATTGTGGGAGGAAAACGACGGGTGCTTTGATGTTCACATCCAGTGAAATGCGTGTGCTTTTCTCCGCGAGCTCCAGAACACCCGTGGCTGCTTTCTCCGCTGCCTGCACGGTCACCTCTGCTAGAGCATCTTTAGCCTGCTGGAAGTTATTGATGAAGGCCTGTAGAGGAACCAGAGAGGAAAAAAGAGACAGAGATCAATGCATTGAGGGACTGAATTTAATCAAGTGTATAGACAAAAGTCTGAAAACTGTTACTTTTGAAGGCTCATTACTATTACGAATTTTGACTACCATTTTTCACAATGTAGAATAGGCACAGTAGACTAAAGACTATAATGAAGTACAGTAAATCCCCACTTTAACGCGGATCAGCGGTCACAGTTTCCGTCCATTTTTTCCTGAGAACCGAACTAATAATTGTTTGCTGAAACACCTGCACTAATGCGGAAACTGCAGATATCCTCTGCATTTTTCGCTTTTGTGACATTCGGGCCTCGTCCACCACGCCCCCTCGTCCTTGTGCTGGGTTGCTAAGCACCACGCCCAAACATAAACAACCGGCACGAGGACGAGGGGGCGTGCCGGCGCCACAGCTTCTTTTGTGGCAATATATCATTTTTCATGCATTTTAGTGCCAAATTATGAAAAATAAAATTGACTAATTTTGTAACAAACATTAACGTAAATTCAGCTACATTTCCATATAAAAATAACTATTAATGTTTTGGTACTGTGGAGAGAAACACAAAGAAAGCATCTTGGGAGGTGAAATACAGGTGAGAGGTTTGAAAGCAGCCAATCTGAGAACGCTATTTATTTCTCCTTGCTGCTGATTGGCTGGTGCCATTTGATGCAATCCTCCCTGTACCCAGAGGCCAAAGGTTTGAAAGCAGCCATGGCGAGAACGTTATGTATTTCTTGCTGATGGGCTGCTGCCCTGCGACGCATGTGTGGCAGCTGCAGTCTAGAATTTCCCCTGTTTTGGTACTGTAGCGTCTCCAGTGTTCTTGTGTTTTTGTTTTGTTCTTCTTAAAGCCCTGTATTTTTATTACTGTAAATTCAATTCAATTATTACTGTATTTACCTGTTTATACCAAAGAAAACGACAGGGCATGAATTACAGTACAGTCTATACAGCGGTAATATCCATATTTACATTCTAGCACTGCTGGAGTTCAGTGTAAACTGTACAGTACAGATAAAGGTTTACCTTTTCTTTCAGGGTAAAGTATTAAGCTGAGTTTAAAATAAAACTGAAGCATATTTGTGGGCATATTTAGGGTTTACACTGGAACACTGTATATTCACTATATTATTCACAAAGTAGAAAAGGCACAGAATCAAAACACATCTAAACGCATGTCATACAAATTACATACAGTCACAGTTGCGTGTCACACAGATCAAAATAATTTTCTATTTTAGATTGCTGATAGATGCTGAGATATTGCAGGCTGCAGAAAGATACTTTTTTGGGGTATTATTTAGGTCAGTTCAGCCTCTGCAGTGCCTCCTGTGGTTCAACCCTGCCACGTAAATACCGGAGTACAGAAATTAGTCAGCCAATTTCACCACCCAGTGATAGTGATGCTTTTCCCCCTCCAACACTAGAGGTGTGTCTCAACTTAATAACGATTTTTTATTTTTAAAAACTAGGGGGATGTCAGTGCCTAAAATCTGATGTTTTGTTGCTTTATTTTGAAATTACACAGCCAATAAGACTGGTTTCATCCTAACCTGTGATACACTTGCAACAAGAGGTACTTTTCCAAGGGAAGTTCCCACTTAAAAGAAAGGTTATGTGACTCAGAGATTACACTCACCAGCACTGAAGAGACAAACTTGTTGAGAAAGATGACCTGAATGCAGCCAACGAACAGAGTGACACTCGTGTCCACGATCTGCATGTCCATGTAGGCGTCTCCTTCTGTGGCATCGACGTGGTTCACCATGTGGAAATCAAACACCTCCTTATCTGCTATAGACACTGCCTGTAGGTACAGGAGGACCATTTTGTTAAGCCCTTTGCATACATGCAATGTTATACATCAATACACCCATCTATAATCACTCAAATGATTTCATTTATCAATAACCAGTAACCAGTTATTTCCAGAATTCAGTAACAGTGGAAGCTTAACCAATGTAAAAAGAGGTTGTTCTGTCTAAACAGACTACAAATACAGTATAGTTTTCATCTTTTGTGATGGTTAGAATGTTTCTTTTAACACGTCACAAAGCTGGAGGATCTAGTTTAGCTAATTCCTATTAAACTTAACTACCTCGGTCACAAGAATCATACAGCTGTAGAGGTGTTTGCTGTATGAGTCATACAACAATGTTGGCAGTTTCAGATTCAGCATGTGAATGAAGTTCAAAGGGTTTCTACCTTTTTGTACAGAGCGTCTTTATCACAGTCCAAAATAACAATGTTCTTCAGATTGGCCAGGATTTCTACAGACTTCTTTCTCATTTGTACTTCAGAGACCAGACCTGGACACAAAAGATCCATTCGTGTTTGGCTTTGTACATTTTCAGCGCAGAAAAGTCCAAAAATCGAAAATGATTGTGACATACAGGCACTTTAAGAAACACAAATGCATGACCCCTCGTTCTGACACTGTAAGCGTGGGTGCTACCTTCTATACTGATCTCAGAAATTCTGGCTTTCTCTCCTCGGATAAAGACCTTCAGACAGGACAGATCCGCTCTGATGTGCAGATTTATCACATCCTCGAACTTCGACTTCTTCGTAGCTGTAGGGGAAGAGGAAGAACAGAAAGATGCAGCACAAAAAACACTTTTTTTATCTTAAAAGTGAGAACAAAAAGCATGATACAGGATTAAAGGAACATAATGCAGAATGAAAAAAACAATCAACAACCAAAACAACAGCGGGTTAGACATGATTTTCATGACAAAAGTGAGGAAAAACAGGAAGACAGATGGGACTAGTGCTCCACTGCAATGTTGATTCTATGTTCATTTCTATGAAAAAGCAGAATCAGTAGCACATGTGACATATTGATCAAGCCAAAATAACTTTATCTACTTTATATTAAAAAAATCAGAAAAATAAAGAGGGTGTATGAATGCTACAGAACTCTTGGAACCAACATCAAAGTACATATCAGAGGAACCTGGGGATTTGGGCGAACAAAGCACACCTACACTGGATTTCTTTGCTCTATAAAAAGCCTTACTCAGTTTCTTAGTAATGGCAGCCTCGTCTTTCTTCTCCTCCTCTCCATCTCCCTCTCCCTCCTCCTCCTGTGGGGGCGCAGGCTGCTCAGTTGGTGTCGGTTTCTTAGGAGGAGGGAGGAGGCTGTTCAGGAAGTTCATCGAGTTCAGGAGCGCTTCAGTGTGGAGATGAACATCCAGTGAGGAGAAATTCACCTGTAAACGAAACACAGAGATCAGCCGTCATGAACAGTATTCAGTAACACTCTAATTCAGTTATTTTACCCGGAGCACTTAAATATACTTCTAAAACAAGATTAGACTGACTGCCACAAAACTTGAGCAAAGGACTCTTGGCTACATTAGGTACAATCCAGCCTCATCTTTGCCATAGTTGAGCATAGTTAAGCGTTACTTAAATAAAAGTAACATAACTGTACAAATGAAAAGAATACATTTAAATGATTAGAATCACGTTTTAAGTTTCTGTTAAATATTGTATACATATTGCATATAAAAAAAATAACACATATTGCTGCCTCTTACTGTTAATCATATATTTATATGCAAATCATATATTATTCAGCATTAGCACGTATTGTACTTTAATAACTTAATTATAAACACTGATGCCCAGTGTTGTCACTGGCTCTATACCTTATACAGTTGTGTGCAAAAATGTAGATACCCTCACTAGAATTACATGAAGTGCTAACGTAATTAACACATATTTCAATATACCATTTTGCACATTTTTTAAGGTAAAAAACATACCATAGCATATTAACAATATATTAAAAAATGAACAAATTAACAGTAACTGTTATGTACTTAATGTCAAAATCAACACTTTTTAACCAGAAATGTTTGCACTGCATACCCACTATACAGAAAATGCGGAAAATGTAGTAGTGCCTGGGTTTACCTTGATAAGCTGCTCTGTGTTTTTATACACGCTTTTGAAATCGGGAGCGTTCTTGTCTGCCTGAAAAGAAAAGAAAGTGTAAAGCACAGACGCTTCTGCTGGAACATGAAACAAAAGAGGCCTGGACCAACAAAGCAACTATTTACCTTAACATACTCCAAAGTGAGCGAATCATCCTCTGTGTTGTCTAGTGTTGTAATAAGATGGACCTTCTTATCTTCTCCATCTTTAAACACACACACACACACACGTTAAACAATGATAAGCACACATGACAGCTGCCGCTGCCTGTCAAAAAGCAGGCACTCCTCATCTTACCCTTATACTCGGAGCACTCCAGGCAAATCTCTCGCAGGAACGTATATGAGCTCATATCAAACGTGCGCAGTTTTAACTCCGTCCCCAGACCCTCAATCTCCAGGTGGAGGACGGGGATTTCAGATCCTGCTGAAAGGCGACACAGCTGGATAGACAGCTGCAGTAAAAGGAAAATAAAAGGAAACATAAATACACAAGACGGTCATACTGACAACAATGGAGCATAAATATATTTCATTAGGCATTCATTACTTTAAAAAGCTAAAACTATGATGACAGACGTTATTGGCCTGAATGCACTCTCTCATGTAACATTATTAGTGCAACCATACTATTGGTGAAAGAAAATGAGACAGGCACTAGAGCAGGGGTCACTAACCTTTTTGAAACTGGGAGCTACTTCATAAGAAGAGCTAGCAGATTATTAAACTAGAACAAAGTTTACCTAACCTTATGTATACGGTTTAAATGCTTTATTTTTAGGTATCGTCATTTTCAAATAAATATAAATCCAAATGTGATTAAAAAAAAAGAATAGCAACAGGAAAAAATTAAATTTTAGACGCTGCTCACTGGTGAGTTGTGCTATTTTTAGAACAGGTCCTTGGGGGCCCCTGCACTAGAGGCTACAACTGTATTTGAATTATACGGGAATGCAATAAAATGTTTGCAGAAGTGTTTAAAGTCCTTTGAAAATAGTGGAAGCTTAAAGATGGAGGCTTTCAGACCTTGCTTATTTCAAATGTCAGAAAGAATTCGGTCATGTTTTTCTTTGGGTCCTGCTTCACCATGGACCTCCTCTTCATGGAAGCTGGTCGCTCTAGAGAGCCAGCGTTGGCCTCAAAGAACGGCAGATCCTCGACAGGTGAGCTGGGTGCATCAAAGAATAAGTCCTCCTCTGAGCCTGACACACACACACACACACACACACACACACACACACACACACACACACACACACACACACACACACACACAC
>JBBPDC010029420.1:0-12368 GCA_037974485.1 Hemigrammopetersius urotaenia | reverse complement strand
TTTATCGATATCTTTAATGTCTTCCCCTGGCTTTATAAACATAGCCATGACTTACGATTTGAGTTGCCAGTATGACACACACAATTGTACAGTATGGGAGCTAAAAACACCTTCGCGCATGAGCATTCAGGGTTGCCAGATCTGAGCGACAGTTTCCAGCCCAAACTCAATTAAAACCCGCCCACTTCAATAAAAACCAGCCCAAATCTCCACCGAGCAAAACACTTATGTTGAACGTAAAAGTATAGACGTAGCCTGATAAAGAGCGTGACATTACAAACAAGCTTCCTTGTCAGCAAAACATTAGAACTATTTAGTCAGTCACGTGCAGTTTTTATAGAACGGATCTTACCTCGAAGTTACTCTTTTCTTGAACTGAAGAATGTTGAACACGAATAACTGTACAGTTCATTAAAGCCAAACATGAGGCGAATACACGGAGGAATCAAATCCCCACCAACACTCGCTGGGGAGGTCTGAAACTGGCTGATGTCACCCGTTCATGCAGCAGACCCCGCTGGTCCAGCAAAAGATTGTAACAAGTGACCAATACAATTTCACTGTGATGTTTGGTTAACCAATGACCGTCACTGATTGATGATGTCTCACATTTGACAGATTCTCTGAATGAACTAATTGTGACGGCTGACTGGACAGCTAAGTGACATGTATTTTTTTTCCGTTTCTCCATATAATCACCATGGTTTTTTTTAATATATTCTTAGTATATTTTTAAAATGATAGTAATACTGACAGTAAAACCCGCTAAATATTTTTAAATTTTATAGACCCACCCAATGCCAGTTTTCCCAGCCCAGCATGACCAAAATAAACCCTGATTTTTTTTTCCCCGCAGCCACAATACACCGGAAATCCGGCGTGGTGCCGGAACGCTATCACCCCTGCTTAAAGGTCCCATGGCACGCTGCTTTTGAATGCTTTTATATAGGTCATAGTGGTCCCCTAATACTGTATCTGAAGTCTCTCTCCAGCATTCAGCCTTGGTGCAGAATTACAGACGCAATGAGAGTTCCCTAGGATGCGCCATTTCTGTGTCTGTAGCTTTAAAAGATTATGAGCAGGAGAGAAGCGGGACGAGGAGGAGAGAGGCAGGGGAAGGTGGAGGTTGGGGGAATGGTCAGCTTGCGGACACGGAACCATGTGCTAATGTTTACAGTGTACAGCAATGGCTCTTAGACACGCACTCATTCTACCTATCACCATTTCTAGCCACTGCAGGACCATAGGCAGACTAGGGGAACTCGTATTAATGTTTAAAAATCTCATAAAGTGAAATTTTCATGCCATGGGACCTTTAAGGAAAGTCTACATGTGCAAACGTGCCTTACTGGGCAACCCAACGACAACAAGACAAGACAAGGCAAGGCAAAGTTTAAAGGGCAGCGGGTGGCCTAGTGATTAGGGAGTTGACCCTGCAAACGGAAGGCCATAGATTCGAATTCCAGGACTGCTAGTGGCACCACTGAGGTACCCTTGAGCAAGGTACAGTCCCCACACATTCCTTCTCCATTCCTGGCTTGCCTTTGCTTCACTTGGTGTGTTCATGTATGATAAAATGATAATAAAAAAATAAAGGTGCCATACCCTGACTTGTACCTGCATTACACAACAGTGATGTTCTTTGGACTTTTTATGGTGGTGACATGACTTCTCCCATGATCTAACACTTCCCTCATGTTACAACAGTAGAAGAATTGAAGAAAATATTAGTTCTGACCTTTCACTCTGCATTTGGTTGTGTGTGAAGAGTCACAGACGGCAATTCAGAAATCGTGGTTGTCTGACTTCAAAGGACAGCGGTTCCGTGCCAACTGAATTCAGTCAATGCTTTTTCTAGCTATACTCTCAAATTGGTTCAGTACACTAGGCTCCTCAGCAAGAAAGGTAAAATAAATACAGCCTGGGTACTTGGTAGGGTTGGCTCAAATACTTTAAGTATTCAAGCACTTATTTGTTAATTTTGTTTCAAAATTTAGCACATGGATAACTTGCCATTTAATCCCCAAATAATTCTACAACATTCTTCCTGATGTTTTTTAAAGAATGTTTAAATACAGCTTGAAATACAAGATATTCTGGAAAAAAATAGGGTATTTCTCAGATAACGTTAGCTAAAAGCTGAACACAGTCAAACTCCCCTTCTACAATTTCACAAACAAAAAATGTTTTTAATTGGGAAGTTGAGCTCAGCCACTTGTTAAGATGCTATGGAGAGATGGAGAAATAGCAGCACAAATCTATACACAAGTTTCGTATAAAACATTCAAATGGCCTGTGAAGTTCCTTGTCTACCTAAGTAAACTGTGATTGCCATAAAATGGATGAAGCTTAAGTCATCTTCAGTTCTGCCATAAATGCAAAATTATTTACAGTCCCGTCTTAAATTATGCAACTTTTTGTACTGACTTCTGCAACATTTGAAGTGGCCCCTTATATGGACACACCACACCACAACACAAAACAGTACACAGTGTAAACAATGTAAACTTTTTCTGTACTCTCTGCATTTCACCCATTCACCAAGTGAACCAGTGGCAGCACCCAGGGAGCAGTGTGTAGGGGTAGTACCTTGCTCAGTGGTGCCAACTGCAGTCCTGAGATTCAAACCCATGGCCTTCTGATCACACTAACTTCCCCAAGGGAGGGGAGGTGATGCTCGAACCCGGGAACCCGGGACTAGGGATGGGTATCGTTAAGGTTTTAATGGTATTACTACTTCTATCAATACCACTTATCGGTTCTGTACTTTAACGGTACTCTTATCGGTACTTTTTGTTGTGTTTTTTAATTAAAAACGCAAAACAAATTGAGAACAGAAATAACACTATTATTAAATGTAAAATAATTATCTATAGCTTAGCAAACACCAATGTTTGAGCAAATATCTCTTACACAAACAAAACCAATGATTAAAATAAAAACACATTTACACAACATAGTTGGAGCATGCAGGTAGGCAGCAAAAGAACTAGCAGCTTTTAACTGGAGGTGGTGTGTGAGTGTGAGAGTAATCATTACGTGCCAGGGGCCATATTACAGAACTTCTTAAGATAGGATTTTTTCAGTTTGGTATTACAGAAGTTATGAAGTTAGGAATCCTAAATAAGAAATCTAACGTTGATGATCGACTTTTATGTCTGTTACCTAGCAACTAACGCAACACTCTCACAAAGTCACTGTTACCTGCGGCCAATGTAACTTTACGAGGCTCCAGTCCGTAACACTGTATGGTCAGAGTATCTTCATTACTATCTTCAAAAAATGGATATTAAACAACGTCCTGCTCTAAACTTTAAGCCAGACGAACTGGCCAATATGAACAAATGTACTGGGACAGAGCTGTCATACACAAATTATGCTGACAAAAGTATAGGGACAGACGCACTCACACACACAGTCACACACAGTCACACACAGTCACACACAGTCACACACAGTCACACACACAGTCACACACACAGTCACACACACAGTCACACACACACAGTCACACACAGTCACACACACAGTCACACACACAAACACAGTCACACACACAAACACAGTCACACACACACACACAGTCACACACAACACTTTGAAAATCACCTTAAGTGAAAAAACAAAGCCCATTTGTACCACAAACGTGAGAGCCCCGTGCCGACGGGTCACCTCTCCAAAGCTGGGCGGAGTTGATAGGCTAACGGCATTATCACACGGTCCGGCGAGGCATCTAATGATTGTGTCCACCTGTGTCTAGTGAATGTTCGTTAGTGTCCGTGTCGTGTGATCGGATGGGTGGTTAAAACCTGACTGAGCCAGAGTGTCTGTGTGTCGACACAACTAACAACCCAGTTTCTACTTTGAAGCTGTTTTCGAGAGTTGGAGGGAATGTGTGAAACTGTGTACTGCGGAACAGACTACATTTCGTGCGTGAGATTGCAAATAACGGCAGTGCAGTCGAATAACGAATATTATAAAAAGTTACAAAAGGCTGGTCAGGTAAAACATGCTAGGTAATGTTTATTTAACAATAATAAATAGGACATTAATTTATTTTTTTATTTCTCCAGTATCGACAGCAGAACCATTAAAGTCAGATCTTATCGGTCCTCCGGTCTTTTATAATTAGGCACCGGGGCCGATTAAGTACCGGGTCTTGGTACCCATCCCTACCCGGGACGCTGGTATTGCAAAGCACTGAACCACCCACTCACATTTAACCAAGATCACAACTTAAGCAACAGAATAAAAGTCAGCTCTTCTGTAAAGCAGCTAAACTGACAGAAAATAAGTCTGTAAACAAGGATTTTTTGAGATGCATGTCTTGAAAGATGTCTTGAAGATTAGATCTTGTATCATCACTGCTATTTAGGTCAGCAAAAATCCAGTCGTCTGACAGAGGATTAATTTACAGTATAGTGTAGTATGTCCAAAAACAGAAGATATTTCACTAAAATGAATGAACATGTTATAAAGGAAACTATTTTTAATTGACATTTTTTCCATTTATAGTTTTCAGTGCTTAACAAGAATAAAAATGTGCACTTTATGAAATAAATGGTTAAGTGGTAAAAACCTGTGGTGATCAAAAATTTGAGCATAAATAAGAATCAATGAATCAGCATGAAGAACTCAACACTAAAAACTGACAGAACTAGTGATGGGCCGATCCACGTTTTTCCAGTTCCGATCCATGACCGATACATGACTGTCGACACCGATTCCGACATATTTTGACTTTAATATTACCATTGTTTTTGTTGAAATTGTGCTGTTTGTTAGTAAGGTTACATCACAGCATAAATAAACTACTAAGCACTTATTAGAAGAGCATTAAATATACACAACTAGAATTAATGTAAAGTCATTCCAAAGGAATTTATTTATGTCACATTTCACAAAAAGGTAGCAGCCACCGCTGTACAATTTTGTAAATATGAAAAACACAAGAATCTTGGCTGAATCATCTAAATAGTTCAAGTATTATGGCCATTTTAGCAGCAACAACTATGTGTAAAGATTAAAGTGAAAAACTAATCAATTTAAAATAACATTAATTCGGAGACACGACATGGGCAGGGTGTAATCTAACCACTTATTTAAGGTGGACCAGCCGAGTTACGAGATGCCCCATTTCAGCCTCATGTTGAGATACATAGAGAGAGAGAGAGAGGGCAAAAACAGCCCCTGAAAGAACCCCAAGGAGGTATTGAAGGAGAGCTAAGAGTCTTCTCTGATATTCCTTTGGCTTTTGGGTTGTCTGCTGTAAATTTGTTGCCTTTTTGGAAACAGTCAGCGCGCGTCTGTTGCCTGGTGCCTTTTCCCTGTTTGCCAGCATAAATTCCTGAAATCTCTGCAGGTGCTTGATTAAATTTGTTGTATTGTACGACGCAACCATACTCCCACCCCTCGGCACGCTGGCTTTACACACACTTGCTTTTTGTGTGTAAGAAAGCAAGTGTGTGTCTTGCTTTTTGGCGTTTCCAAACTAAAATTACAAAACAACGGCTCGCTCAGATTGAGGTTCATGGTATTGGGGTGGAAACGCATCTCATATTACACAGCGTTTAAGGTCTAGTGCAAGCTGCGAACTGGAATATAGAGATCGGGGCTGTCCGACTGATATCCAATATCGGCTATATTGGACCTGATACCGATATCATATCGGATTGGCCTCCTCTTTAGACAGCACACTAAAGGTCTAAAACCACTCAAAAAGAGAATATACAACGACCACACCATCAGAATTTAGTGTTTCAGCACCAGTTCACCAGTGAATATATTCAAAGAGGGTGCATTTAAGTGAAAATACACCATATCCAACTCTTCCAAATGTCTTTTCTATAAAGAAACCTGAGAAAAGGAACATTGATTAGCATCAGATGCCAAGATCTTAGTTTACAGACCTGTTACACATAAGTCTTATATATATATATACACACACACACATATACACACACATATACACACACATATACACACACATGAAGTGACCAGTTCAGTATAATCGGCAAGCTGCTCTGCGTACACCACTAAGCAGATTTAGGAAACAGAAAGAGGGAAAAGTAAGAAAAGAATGAAGGGGGCTGGTTCTACAAAGATCCTAATCAGAGTTTAAGGCTGGATCAGTGTGCTAGTATTAAGATCGGATGATTAGAACAGGCTAAGATTTCATGATGAAATACATCATAATAGTAATTTCTAGCCTAAAAGCATGCTTCTCTATTGCGCTGCTTCTCTATTTTCACATTTTCACTCTACTTCACTGATGCTTCCAAAATGAGACAAACAATTAATACGCCACCTTTTAAAAAATTTAAATTATGACGAAACAATTACATTACAAACACTTGGCCGACGCTTTTATCCACAGCGACTTACAGTACTAGGACACACTCAAGTTTCAGGACAGTGTGAGAAACAGAGGAGAGTTCTAAGTGCTAAAATCTTTATGCAGGAGTAATGCAAGAAGATGGATAGTGGATCAGGAGAGGAGGTGCTCTCTGAACAAAAGAGTCTTTAGGTTTTTGAAGCCAGAGAGGGATTCTGCTCCTCTGGTCAGTTTAGGAAGATCATTCCTGTGAAATGGTGATCTGGCATATCACCGAGGGGCTGCCGTAATAAAGAACATCTTTTGTAGATGCAACACGGTTTGGTTTGGGGATTGCTCAAATTCGGACTGCAAGACCCTACAGAGGATAGGGAAAAGATAATTAAGAAAATTGGGGGTCTCTTCCCTCATAGACATTTCCACCATACGCTGCTGCCGCAAAGCCACTAGCATTGTGCACGACCCTACACATCCCTCATGCTCCTTCATCTCTTTCCTGTCAAAACCTTCCATAGCGTATGAGCATCCACTGCCAGAACGGTAAACAGTTTGTCCGTAAAACAGAACAGAGTCATAAGCTGTACCCACAAACACACTCTTGAACTTCTCCAAACACAACACAAACACAATAAACACAGTCATAAACGAACACCACAACTGCCAAGATAAACATATTTTTTGTATACTGCACATTCTCTATCGTGCCGCTGGTGTTGTTTGCACAATTATTTAATTATTGCTATCCACTTTAATATTTCAATCTTTTAAAGTTAAGTGAACCCATACAGTCACACATTAACACATTACAGAAAAAAAAGATTAAAGAACAAATTTGGCCAACAACCAACCCATAAAGCAGGGACAGTCCAGGCTGGCCCAATCACACCTCTTACTAGCCTGGTTATCTCCTACTAGATGCGGAGGAGCAGGTTTTTAAAAACACAAACTGACTAAAACGTGAAAATGTGCCAGACAAACTACTCCAAACCATGGAGGCCCAACCTCACAGCTTACAGGACAGAAGGATCTGCCGCTAACATCACGTGCCGAATATCACAACACACCTTCAGAGGTCTCGTGAAGTCTATTACTCGATGCATCAGAGCTGTTTTGTTGGCACAGGAAAGACCTACATAATACTAAGCAGGTGGTTTAAATTCATGAGTCTTAGGCCATTATCATATTCCACAAATTTCACCATATAAAATTTGAAAGACTAAGTGCTTGTTTTCTCATAATGTCCAATCAAAATTAATTTTTACCCGCCTCTAAATCGTCTCCACATCCTGAGATGAGATACAGCGTTTCATCATATACGTCTGTACAGAAACAAAGTATGTTTTCATTCCCAATTCATTTTGATGCCTTCCAACCCCCACATGAACTACTGACCTATTTTCCTGAGACTGTAATCCTGCCTTACACTCACACTGCACTTCTTTTACATAGTCATTGCCTTCTACTGCTACATCTCCTGTATCTTCTCTCTGTCAGACCCTGGTTTGTCATTTTTAATCTTTACTGTAATCCTGATGTACTTGTTTCCAGTCAAATCAGCTCAAGTTGATTACTGCTATGTTCACTCCAGGATATCACACACAATAAAATGCAATCAGATATATGAGCCCTCTCAAGTTTGAAAGACAGAAAACAAGAATGTCAAGAATAGCAAATAAAATAACTAACCAAAATGAAATAAAATGATTAAATCCATAAAACAGTGGTCAAATATATAAAATAAATACTCGGAGTAAACAGTTCTAAGTAGCCATCAAGTTTTTATCTTGCCCTTATCTACTTTTTCCTAAAAAATCTCCCACATATCTTTCCTTGATTCCTGTTCAGCAGGAAAGAAGAATGAGGGTCTTGTAATCTGGCCTTATATATCCTCTTACTCTAGCAATTACAGATTAACAACATATTAACAACAGCCAGAAGGGGCAAACAGTCCAATTGTGGTCAAATAAACCATTAATGATGTACTCCAAGATGAAATCATATTTGTCAAATCTCTTTCACTCAACTGCTCTGTGTAAGAGACACAATGAATACAGGCAAGGATTAAACGCAGCTCTGAACACCTGTATTAAAAACACCTGTATTAAAATCAGGCAGAGATAAGCAGAAGTCACAACACGGTCAAAACTTGACCTTAACCTTAACCTTGACCTTAATCTGATCTCTCTGACTACCAAGATTTCAAACTTTTAGATACCTCTTTACCTCCCGCAAAAAACTACCATCACGCTACCATGAGGGAACAGGATGCTGCGGAATTCTGTCTATGACCTAAACTGATACACTAGTTCACTAAAATCTCTCCAGCAATAATTCCTATTGCTGCATGATCTTTTTTGGTATTATTGAGACAAGGTGTTGACATGTTGTATGTATTATATATAGCTTTTGGAAGAAAATCAATAATCACTCTTAAATTCTTAAGGAATAGTTCAATAAACATTTTAAGTGCCGCCCCTGAACTCTGTAAGCACTGAAAATACACAGCCAGAACTGTGTGTGGTAC
Organism: Hemigrammopetersius urotaenia; assembly: GCA_037974485.1. Taxonomy (NCBI): domain Eukaryota; kingdom Metazoa; phylum Chordata; class Actinopteri; order Characiformes; family Alestidae; genus Hemigrammopetersius; species Hemigrammopetersius urotaenia. The sequence continues at coordinate 3,510 of JBBPDC010029420.1, read as the reverse complement.
GAGTTGTGATAGCATCTTTTCGGTACATAACTAAAGGCAGGTTTACACTCTAGGATTTCTGCCATGATAATGCTGTACAAGGTGCACTGCAGACAACTTAATCACAGTTTAAGTAGCTTGCAAAAGCATTGAGGCTCTGTGGTGTCCATGTGTGCACTTACTAAAAATGTAATCTAATGATCAAGCTGCAGATTAGCAAGAGCAGGGGAAATTCCCAAGAAGACCATTAATTAGGCCAAGAATGAAAAGGTATTCTGTCAGAGGCACAGACAGTTATTGATGAAGCAGAAATACAGGCATTAAAAATAAGAATCTAACCAGTGCTTGGTGATAACACTTTTTTTCTAATTTAAACAGCAATAGACAATGCCAAACATATAGCATTAGGACAACAGCCAGTCAGAATGCACATCGCTGCACTTCTTTAATGTGCCATCTTGTTATGCCAACATAAGCCTTTGGCATTCTTAAAAGCAAAAAATGAATATTTAGACTGAACTGATTTTTGGCCACATCATCCAGTACTAGATGGAAGATTTGGCTACAGACTCAGTTACATGAGAACGAAAATATGAGGAAATATTAACAGGCATAACAAAAGACAATGATAGACACTAAAGGACAACAAATAAAAAGAAACAAGAACATTGCAAAAAGCCAAAAAACTGGAAAAGATAAGGAGAATGTTACCGGACGTTTTTGAGCAGTCAAAATTGGGGTATAAAAATGAGGTGACACAGGGTCCATATCCCTTAGGCAGCTATCACAATCGGAAAGAGCATCCCAATCAGGCAAAAGTGTGTTGATGTGCAAAAATTAGCTGTGAATAATACATCGAATGTACTCACTGTTTTGACTCAAAGTCTGTATCCAAAACTGCATATCACCACTGTGTAACACCAGCACATGGTGTGTGGGGACGAAATATTGCTCAAGGGTACCTCAGTGGTGCCACTAGCAGTCCTGAAATTTAAACCCCTGACCTTCTGATCTCAGGGGCAACTCTCTAACCATCAGGCAATCAGCAGCCCCATATGTATCACATGTACCACAATGCATGTGTGAAAAAAAAACAGTAAACAACGATTCGAAATGCATTCTGTAACATGAACTATAGTGGTTTGTGACACAGCTAAAGAGAACTAGAAACATACATACAGCCCACGGTCTTCCGGTTATCCAGAACATTCTCCCGAGTGTACTATGCCGTTTCGGCAGTAAAGTTTTCTTAGCATTCTAGCCCTCACAGACAGAAGAGTGGGGTTTTGTTTTTCAAGTACAATTTTGAGACTAAGCGCAGGAAACCTTTCAAAAGATCAGGCTGAATCCTTTGAACATGCCAACACCCTCAAGGTAGCAACAGGACTTATCAAACAAGGAGGAGAAGTTAAATAAGATAAATAAGATATAAAATGCTATTTTTTTTTTGACAAAATGCCACTTTTAGTGGACAGACATTCATCCTCCACCCATCGCACTGAGCTTTATAAGTGGTTGGCTTCAATAGAAAGCTGAAGTCATGGGTTGGTTGACACACTCATTGAATTACACTCTCTCTCTCATTAATATTCATAAATGCTACACTTTTGTTTACAGCAAAATCAGCCAAATGTTTTTACATGACCACTCTTACGCATATGAACACTGAATTTGAAAAACACACATTGAAAAACACACTTATGGGGATTGTAGAGGGTGATAGGGCATCTGCTGCTTCACTGCTTCATAAAAAAAAAAAAAAAAAGAAATCACTTGTTTCACAGGCTGAACTTATAATTATGGTGATTATGGTGAGGAAAAAGGAACTGAAGAAGGATAAAGAATTTGATTATACAGTCAAATAAAAGCCAGCGGTAGCCTAGGTTTTTAAAGATTTACATTTACATTTACATTTAAGGCATTTATCAGACGCTTTTGTCCAAAGCGACTTTCATTCTCTAACTACAGGGGACAGTCTCCCTGGAGCAACTTGGGGTTAAGGGTCTTGCTCAGGGACCCAATGGTGGTGCTGAAGGTAGGATTCGAACCTATGACCTCTTGGTCCGGAAGCAAGTATCCTAGCCACTGAGCTACCTCCAATAATGGTGACTTTCATGTTGAAACTTTCAGCATCAGTAGTAAAAGTAAAAGGCCTGTTTATAGTAACCAATAGTTACTTCCATACAGACTGCCCTTACAAAATTATTGAAACAGTGCATCATGGTGAATGTCATATACACTATGTTGACAAAAGTATTGGGAAGTCTAATCACTGCACTAACACGGACTTTATTGACACTGCAACAAAATACATAGACTTTAATATGGAGTTGGTCCCCCGTTGCAGGTATAAACAGCCTCCACTCTTCTTGGAAGACTTTCCACAAGATTTTGGAGTTTCTGTGCGAATTTGTGCCCATTATTCTGTAGAATATTTATGAGGTCACGCACTGAGGCCTGGGTCACAATCTCCATCCCAGTTCATCACAAACGTATCCATCATGTCTTTATGGAGCTTGCTGTGTGCACTGGAACACAGTCATGCTGGAATAGAAAAGGTTCTTCCTCAAACTGTGTCCACAAAGTTGGAAGAATGGTGTTGTCTTGGTATGCTGAAGCATTAAGATAGCCCTTCTCTGGAAGTAAGGGGGCACTTTTGTCCATATAGTGTAGTTTGTAAATGATCACATGCAACTTCTTCATCAAAGCCAATGAAATCTATTTCTGGGCAACATTTAGTGCCATTTTTGCTAAGCCCACAAAGACTGCTACACAATAGATTGAGAAAGCAACACAACTGTTCAGCTATATAGTTTTTACTTTTGTTAAATATGGTTCTAGATTCTGATAATTGTAGGGGACAATCACATTTTTTTCTGATTGCCTACCCAATATAATAATCACCTCTAATTTCTAATTCCACCCACTAGCACATGATAACACAAACACTTGAAGGGTGAAGGCAAACACGTGCTTGTAGTGTACAATTTATTTGTTCAACACATATGTGTGTGCGTGTGTGTGTGTGTGTATATATATATATATCCATAATGTTTGCACCGTCCACATTTGTATGTTTTGGTACATATTTTTATTCATACCATGATATATACCAAAGCCACCAGAAACTACCATGGTGTCAATTTTGGGCCATAACATTCATTGCTAAGTATAAGCAATTTTCATTATCTTTACTTTACCATGGTAAAATTTCTAACCGCACCAAAATGAAATCCAGTTTTACCACCAGCCTTGGACACATGATAAATGGGATGAAAACTGCACATTTCTATTATGGCTGTGAATTAATAGATCCATTTAAAACTGTATTGGAGTGTGGAAAAAGTTGGAAAGTGCATATGCAGGAAAAATGTATCCAAGAAACAGCTCAAGGCCATGATTCTGCAATAGCACCTTTACTGCCCGAAATAGACAACCTTACAACCATTATATCAATTCTCACACACACACACACACACACACACACACACACACACACACACACACACACACACACACACACACACACAC
>JBBPDC010029390.1:0-12370 GCA_037974485.1 Hemigrammopetersius urotaenia | reverse complement strand
TATATCAGTCTGTGTGGAATGAATGTATACATTATACAAGTTTCACTTTTTGAATGGAATTAGTGAAATAAATCAACGTTTTGAAGATATTGTAATTATATGACCAGCACCTGTATGTTGAGTTTTCCAACCTGATACTGAAGTAAATGTGTGGTTATGTAATAACTTCAAGAAGAGTCAAAGCACTTTTCCATAAAATCAGAGTAGAAGTACAAACGTCAAGGCTTTTGGTTACAAAGTAGCTAAGGTTTGCATTGAGCAGTATGATTGTTTATTCTTCATAGACAATTCAGACGCAAATGGTTCACGCTCCAAGAAATCAAGGCTTTGTAAGTTCAGCACTTGGTCCTGAGACCAGTTTTGGGCCTACCGTTGAAACAGTTAAATGTGCAAATTAGGGACAAATTAGGTTTCTAGGTTTGCTAGGTTTCTCTTGATGCAGACAAAAACATGTCCATTAATGGTAATGATCAGTAGAATTCAAAAGTAAAGAGCCAAAAGAGTTCAGGAGTCAATTGCGAATGTGTTGTTTTGTTGGATAAATGTAAAATATGTACAGTTTAGAACAAAAGGAGAATTGAAGCAGCAATGCAGAAATCATAAATGTGATTTAGTTTAGTTTTTAAAAGTCTGCTGTAGACAAAATTATGAGATGTGAGACTTTAACAAACTCAGCAAAAGTATCTGGCTTGTAGAGCAGAAGTGAACTGAATCAGTTCCAGTGGAATAAATCATATTAAGCTTTCTGCAGGTCAGATAAGTTTAGTAGTTTATTTATGGTAAAATCCCCATAGCTTACATTGTAATGGCTTGTTTAGTTTATAGTTTAATGAAGCTTTCATGTGACTAACAAATGTACTTCAATCCATAGAAGTACTTTTATAAAGAGTCTGAGACAAAAAATAGCACACATGTGATGCTGGATATTTAAACTGATGTCTTTATGTGTATATTACTGTTATTATTTTAAGTGAAAGTTGGTTGCTTGGTAACCGCCGTTGCCTCCCGCGCGCCTCGGTTCGTGGGCGCGAGCCGGGAGGAACAGAGGCTCATGGGTAAAGAATGCTGTCGTCTCGAGGTTACGTCAGAGAGACGAATTCGATTTTTTCCCACCTGTATTCAGGTAGTCCCGCCCTCTACACTCTGATTGGCTAACATTTCAAACTCACCCACTCGCTGATTGGGCAGTGGAAGTAAGGCTTTAGAAAAGTTTTTTATTTATATTTTCTCACAAAGTCTTTTATTGCCACCTGTGTATTCTTATCAAATGTTTCAATATATTTTAATATATATTTTTATTAAGACTTAAATATTACAAAAAGACTAGATTTTCTTACTAAATGTCTTGATTACACTTGTGTATTCTTATCAAAAATGTATTTATTTTTTAAGCAATATCTTTATTATGTTTTAAATATTACAAAAAGGTGGACAAAAATGATAATAGGCAGAGTGGTCCCTTATAGTCCCTTATAGCACAGTGGGGAAACTCTGTATTTAAAACATTCACCCAAGTGAAGCAGAGGGCAGCCGGGACCACGGTGCCCGCGGAGCAGCATGTGGGGACGATACCTTGCTCAAGGGTACCTCAGTGGTGCCACTGACAGTCCTGGGATGCAAACCCAAGACCTGTTCAATTGCTGGGGCAACTCGCTAACCATAGGAAACATGTCAATTCACAATAAAAACAAGAACAACAAAAAAGAACATTCCTCCCAGGTTTTTCCACTCATAAGTCAGTCTCTGTAAAGGTATACTTTCAATCAACAGGCTCTTCTTACAGTTACAGACACAACATTTGGCAGACTCTCTTATCCAGAACGACGTACATCAGTGCTTAAGTAAGTAGTCTACACCTGTTTTTCATACCTGCAAAGCTAAACTCAAATCATGCTTTTAGCCAGGTTACCTGGTCAAACATAAGAAAAGTCCATATCCTTGACAAAGTCTATAAATAGTTCCCATATACATTCAGATGTTTCTTGTTTAGCCTTCATAAGTAGTTTTTGCTTTGCAATGCTATTGTTCTTTCTGCATTTAGCAAAATGAGGTCCATCAGTGTCCATTCACTCTTTTTGTATTTATTTTTCGGGGTATAAAGCAAGAAAAAAAAAAAAACATTTTTTTTAGCTAATAGCAGCAAATTAAACTATATACACATAATGCTTTTCAAGCTTGTAGGCCTCTGGCCACCACTGCTAGCGTGTTTTGCAGTTATAGGAATTGCAGGGTTTTTTAAAAGTCATCTTGAAACTGAAATCTCTTTGCCTTGATAACTCATGTGTTTGGACCAGAAATAATCTTAGCCAATAATTTCAAGACCCCCCCCCCCCCTTCATTGAGAGAAAGCACACATCTAAGCAAGACACTGGATTTGCTGGTTTACTCACACATACACTATACACTAAGCTAGTGCTCTTCCTAGTGTGCACTACCAAGTGGAGAATGGAACTACACCAAATGAGACATATTTCTGTTTCTAACTGCTCAGGTGTCTCCACTAAGTCTCAAATTGCATTGAGTTATGTTTGTTACAATGTATATTTACATATTTTAACCGTAATATTTCAACCTGCTATATAGTTTTTTCGTGTCCTTACGTGTTATATATTGATGAACATCCTTTAATTTTTTGTAAACATCCTGAAAAACAAAAACACAGTTGCTCTGGTTGCCACAGTGACGCGAGAACGGCCCGGCTGTCCAATCAGGGGGCTGCTTTTGAGCACGAGTTCCCAGCCAATCGCAGCGTAGAGTGGGTGGGTTTTGGCAGGAATACGGGTGGAATAAGAAAAAGAAAAACTGTCGAGGAGGGAACAGTTGGAAGAGAAGAAGGAATAGTTATGGAGAAAGAGGCGGAGGGTAACAGATTAAGCCCTTCAAATCTGAGAAACGAGCTAAATTAATTAATAAATTCATTAATTAATCTACGCGATCCCTGGCAGGATTCCCCTTTGCAGCCAAGGAGGGCTCTGTAGTTTATGGCTGGAGGAGAGGAGCTCAGAGAGGAGAGACCAAAAAAAATAAAGCGAGGTGGGAAAAAACAGCAGGACCTTTTTTTGAACAGAGAGGGAGCCTGAGAAAGAGAAGAGACCAGAAGAGCTTAGGAGGGGTGGGAGACGCCCTGCTGGTGCTGGATCCATCCACCTCTTTAAAAAATCACAAAACTTTTGAAGGCTGAGGCACAGACCCTCCTGCCAGAAACATGGAGCCAGAAGTTGATCCTTCTTAAGTTCCCCAACTTCACGCGTCCAGCCGGTGGAGTTCCTCGTGTTACTTTCTGTCTGGATCGCTCTTGCTACTTAGTATTTTTCTCGTTTCCTCGATCCTGGATCGTGCCAGAGACTTTGGGGAGGGTGGCGAGGTGGTGGTGGTGGAGCTGGTGGTGGTGGAGGAGGAGCAGGAGGAGGCTGTTTTAGGCCCCAGCAGCCGAGAGTAAGCAAATACTTGAGTATATATTATTTAATGCAAAGGCTGGACGTTGGCTACCATGTCTCTGGGAGCAGAAAGGAGGATGGAAAGCAAGCTGAAGAAGCTGCAGGCCATGATCAGCGACCCGAGGTCCTCGATCAACGTGGAAAGTTTGCTGGTGAGTGCTCACAACAGTCCATAAATGTTTCATGCACGAGCCCGAAGTGCATGCAATGGTGCAAAACGAGGCTGCAACCTGCGAGCCTCCCAAATGCAGGGTGACCCGTGGCTGCAGCCGCAGTGCCTCGAGTTGTTTTGGTACTTGTTGCAGGTGTAAACGTGCTCCTGCGGGTGGATTTGTTTTTCCTTTGTTTTTCATTTTCCTTTCCTTCCCTCTAGTTAAAAACAAACAATTACCCGTTTGCTAATCTGCCCTATTGCCATATTTGAACGTCTCCAACTTTGTCAACCTGTGACTTCATCCTCTCCTCACTCCAAATATAGTCATATGGTTGGCCTGTAACATGACAAATTTCGTAATTGCTGCTTCCTGCAGCCTGTGGGTTGTGGTAGAGGAGAGCCATAGCCAGCACTGGTTTTTGGTATTTTTTAGATGTTTCTGCAGGTAAAAGAGATGTTTCTCTGGCTGAAATTACGTGATATGGGAAGTGTCTCACTGGAGTTGTGGTTCCAGAGTCGTTGTTTTTTCAAAAACCTTCGAAGTTGTATTCCTAGCTTAGGCCAAAACGATCTGGCAGAAATCTGCACTGAAGTGAACTCTGAGTGATGTCTGGAGAAGTCCCTACCTCTGTGTATGTGTAAGACCAAAGCACCATGTTTATGTACATTTTGAACAGTGGTTGACTGATTAGAGCTGCCACCACTGGTCTGATCACTGCAATAAACATGCTCACTATTATTAGAAGTAATTTGGCAGTTATTTTGATGATCAGTCATATACAAACAATTTATAACAGCTAACTTTAAAATTTACTCCACATGCATGAAAAGTGTTACTGCAAACATGCTCACGTTCATGAGATCTGGTTGTTGTGGGTTTCCTCCCTTTCAGTGATGCAGTCAAAAAGGATTTTAGGTGCTAAAAGGGAACCCAGAACTCCCCTTCTGGATAATGTTCAGACTGCTGAACACTGCTTTATAATGACCTGTTTTGTCATTCAGAATTCAAATCCCACTCAAGAATGTATATTTTAACTGAGTAATTGATTCTGGCAAATGAATATTTATAAAATACTGGTATTTAACTTACTGCTAATAAACTTAAGGAGCCCATGCTCATTAAGTGCTGCTACCCTGCAGGTTGTTAAGAACTTGACACAGTTTGTTTTGGTTTGATTGTTATCTTTAGTGTTACACAGACTGCAGCCTCACAGTATTTTAAATGTTTGCTAGATTTCCAGAAAGTAAATGTACTTATTTAATTTGTCACTAGTTTTGAGCTGTTCTTTTAACAACTACTAACCACATAGACAACCGCTCCCTATGTTTGGTTTTGTGTATTTGTTATTGTTAAAATCCCAGAGTTAACGTAATGTTGATGGTGTGTAAAACACACACACATTAAAATTACCTAACAAAATAAAATATTTGATGACTAACAAAATATACCAAATACTTGACTGGGGAAAAAAAAAACTTAAAAGAAATCAATGGAGTAGTCCCACAGGATCTTGTGGCCTTTTTTGTGATTGTTACAGCAAAAATACATAATTGTTGTCGCATAAATTTTGCAACTATGTGTCTACGCTTAGTGTCTGATCTTCAGCTTGTTTTGAATACAGCCTAGATTGTTTCGGATTAAAAACACAGGAGAAACGGAAAATGTTTTCTGGATTTCATGTTGAAATGAAACAGGAGCTGCAGATTTTGACAGCCATATATTTGGGAAAAGGAGTAACATGACGTGCTCTGTTTTTTTTGGTAGAACATCTAATAGCTGTTAGATATTAAATTGAGATGTTCAATGATTTTGCCAGAATAACAGTGAAAGGTATTTTACAGTTGTGGAATGTGGCAAGCTTTGGTTAAATGGGGGTTTGCCACTTTCTGTGTAGTAACAAACCTGTCCACCAGGCTCTTTCCTACTGTAAGACCCATTTCATGGACAGCAAGTTAAAAGTAGTCCACAGCAGCGTTGGTTTTATTGAATAAAGTGTGTGTATGTATATATATATATAGATACGTGGTTTAACTCGAAGGAGTATTTGACAGATTTTTTAAAGAGGCAGACAATCCCAGAACTAATTTACAAGGATCAGTCTTAAAACACAGGCTGTTTAATTGTAAGGGGTTATGAGAGAGTGGAAAATAGTCATGTAAAGTGAATTAATCACAGCAGTCCTGCCTGATGTAGAGAAAAGTGTGTATGTGTGAGATTGTGCCCTTTTGTGATATGTGGAGAGTCCTCAGCAGCTGAAGGATGTGTATTTTGCTTTCAGAAGAGGGAGAGCAGCAGAGATGTCGAAGTAGATACGAGCAGAGGAGACGAAAAATGGGAAACAGTGTGTGGGAGTAAATAACTCTGTGTCTCTGTCTCTCTCTCCCTCTCTCTCTCTGTTGAACTTCCCTGTCAATTTTCTCTCCTTTTATCTCAATCATTCGTTTTCCCCTCTCTCTCCCTCTCTCTATCATTCTCCATCCATCCCCCCCCTTGGGCCATTTATAGCCTTTGTCTATTTCTGGTTTAACTCAGGGCATGAGATAGCTCTGTGTATGTCTGCTTGTATGTATGTACGTGTGTGTATATAAATGGGGTGTGTGTGTGTGTACGTGCAGGTTTGTGCATTTTTCCTGATTGTCATGTCATTAGTCTTCTCTTGGTGTTGTGGCGCAGATGTAATAAGCAATCTGAATCAGTGGGTGTGTGTTTGTGTGAGCTGCAGAGATGTTTAATGAATTCAGAGCTGCATCCAGATACACACACAGGCAAACTCGCACATACACACTAATTCATTTCCACTCGTTTAGTTTGTCATTAACTCAAACTCAAGCTGATTACTGCCCGTTAGCTGCCATAATGCGCTTGCTTGCAGACCATTAGGCTAACCGGTTTAGCCACAGCTCTCAGTCACTCTCCCATGTGTGTGAGAGAGAGTGCGGTGTATATTTCTTACAGTCTGTACAGATGAAACTACAGATTTCATTTTGACACATACACAAATAATACTTCAGCTGAGCAATTTACCATAATTGAAAGTAATTTAAAGTAGGTTATGATATATCCAGCAGGGGCATCGGTGTATTTCTAGTCCGCTGAAGCCCTGCTGCTCATGCACCATATGTTCCTATAGAAGCCACAGTTGTAACACCTCGTTCAAATTTGGCTTTGATTTGTCATCTAGATTGTAAGGTAATGATGTATTTGAATTAACGATTGTTTAGCACCATCAGGGTTTTAGTTAGCAACAGTTTGCACAACAAACAGTCCAACTGAACCCCCCAACAAATTCCACTTATTTATATCATGACCTATTGATCCAGTCAAAGACATAATTGATTTCACTGTTGATTTTCCCTACAGTCCCAGAGGTTTAGACAAATATTTTTTCTGTTGATCATGGCATAGGGTGTACATGTGGAGATCTTTAAGTCATCTTTTTGTGAGTGGAAAGGTTTTTTAAAAGTCACAATTAGCAGGGCTGGGTGTAATCAGGTGTGTTTAGTCTAGGGGGCGGTGGTGGCCTAGTGGGTAGGACCTCTGGACCAAGTGGTCATGGGTTCGAATCCTACTTTCAGCATACCACCACTGGATTCCTGAGCAAGACCCTTAACCCCGAGTTGCTCCAGGGTTGTCCCCTGTAGTTAAGGAATAGAAGTCGCTCTGGATAAAAGTGTCTGCAAAATAACGTACATGTAAATGCAGTTATCAACTACATTTGGTTAATTGGTTGTCCGAGTAGCTAAAGGGGAAAATACTTTTTGCATGTGGGGCAGCTTTGTGTTGGACAACTTGAAATGAGGTTGTCTGTTGCATTCTTAGTTGTGTAATACAAATGAAACAGTTAAAACAGAAGGCATCAAATGGTTTTAATGGGTTATTGGCTACCATACTGTGAAGGTTAGCTTACATAAGCTAGCAGAACAATACAATTTAAAATGCTAATTTAAAAGTAAGTTCTGCAGTCCTTATTAACTTTTGTTTTGTGTAGTTGGGTATCTTCCTGCTTCGAAACTGTATAGGGAGCATTTGATCCAGTATTTCATCCACTTCTAAACTCAAGATCACCCTATCGGGCCTGTTCTTTACAGTGGACATTCACCTCTGTACCTACATGCTCATACAGTGTCACTGGCCTTTTTATTGCAGCTTTAATTCTCTTTTCTTGGAGTGGGAAATCCCTGTTTTAAAGTGGCGGCAAAACAAAGCATGACTTGGATCCAGACAAGAAAAAAATCAATGTGAGCTTCGGGCAGAAGTGTGTGTTATGTCACAATTCTGTAAATCACGGTCAGAGAATAAATAAGCATTATTTATTAGAAATGGCTTTGAATTACACCAATTTGCTTTTAGTGGGTAGTTTTAAGTTATATACACCAATTAGAATTGTGCTAACTGCTTGGATAAATCACACTTTCCTCAGAACGAAGTTGTTCATTGATCTCTTAAGATACTTGCTCATGTGTTTTCCCTCGCTTTTATCTCTAAACATGGACAAAAGGAACAGAACACATTGTTAAAATGTGTATAAAAAACATCATACAGTGTCGGATACAATATCACTGGTGGTTGACTGTTATTGCATTTAAACATGTTTTACAGGAGACCTGGAATAGTAGGTGACCGCGAGGCTGGACTGCTTTGCGGCAAAGGTCAAGCCCATAAGGGAGTAAATAAGTAATCAGCCTGACTGTCATTTATCAAAAGACAGATAATGTAGAGATGGGGTGTTCCCTCAGACAGCATTGAGGAAACCACAGCAAACCACTTCCCTGACCTGCTATAAGCATAAAGATAAAAAGACACACAGCAGTGCAGCTGTTTTTATAGGGTTAAATATAGTAAAAGATCATCAATTACAATTTGTAATTCTAATTATATCCTAATTCTAAATTCTGAGTACTGTAATATTGTAATCAAATCTGTATCAACAGATCATTGTTTAAAAAATGTTGGCATCAGACATTGGATGATTAGATCTGGCAGTTTTTTCTTTTAAGCTGATATTCATTAACCTAAGCAGTTTGTTGTATTCTGAAGCACAAAATGTTTAGGCAATATTGGGTTACTTAGCGAAACATTCTGCATTTTATTGTAGTAATATTAAGCCAGATAAATGTAGGCAATGTGTACGTTATATAAATGTATATATTGGCAGCTATGTGGTACCGTTTTATAATTTCATCTATTTCTGGCTACAGTCCAAGAAGTTCTCAAATATAAAGCCTTTTACTCTCCATGATAACTATTAGACTAGTGAATAACTAGACTTCCTCTACTGCCCTGCCTACAGAGTAAAAGACTGCATGACCTTGCAGGGGTGTACATTTCTGATTCCCTTTGGTTTTCATTCTCTAAGAAACTGAGACTGGATGAACTATTTACACAGTTGTGGTAAAAAGCAGTTGTGCTTAAAACACGAATGGCTGGGACTACTCTTCTGTAGGTTAAATATATATGAATGTGTCAGTCTTTCTGACATCACAAAAGCAATGAATGCGAAACTGCTTTTTTGCTCCTTAGTTTCAATATCTGTTCTGTTTGGCAACTTTGATGTTTACATACTGTGTTCGTTTTTTTTTCTCGTGATGTGGCCCTTTTAAAGCTTGGCAGTCATCAGATCGGCAGCAGTTGAGATTTCAATACTGGTATCTGAAAAGAAAAAAGTTTATTTTGGTTATATGGTTGATTATAATCCTATCTTACATTCCAAAATTGATGCAGATGATACCTGATTGAGAAAAATGAAGGCATTGCTTATTTTACTGACATCAAATTTCTGTTTCATACATTCGATAATTATTGTTATTGTTTTATCACTGAGGGCTGGTTCTGACAGCGTTCTTTGAGGTCTGTCTCAGTGTTGAGGTGGTGTTAGTCTGGAAACCTTAACTGGACTGGCTGAGATAACAGGCAGTCACGCTGCTGCTGGAATGTTGATGGCTTCTTATCTCTGTTCCCTCACTCTGCTCACATCTTCCCTCGAGGTGTGTGTGTGTTTGTGTGCAAGGAGCACTCATGGCTTTTGTGCTTGGAACAAAGCGGGTGGCCCAACACGCTGCTCAAATTCCTCTGTCACTCTTACACACATGAGGCCAAAACCTCAAAATATTACAACTCCAATCCTCCAAAACCCCAAACCAAGCGCTGTCAGGAGCTCCAGCCCAGACGGGAGTTGGCTAAAGCTGGGCAAGTCTATGCCTGCAGCTCTACGCTAATGCAGATTTCGTTCTTCTATCTTTTTCTCCAAAGTTTCTCCTGGTATCTATTTAAGGAATCGTAAATAGACTTGCCAACGAAATTTTGGACATTCTGTTCCCTTTAAAAATGGGCAAATGTGTGAACAAAATTGGTGGCTGCTACTGTTTTTAGCTAGGGAACTTCCTTTCATCCACCTTTATTGATGACCTTTGGAAATGACCAGGCACCAAACATATCCTGGATGATTAGGCTACAATTGAGGTAAACAGGGGAAAGTGTAAATTTGAATTTAGGCTTTCTTTGGCCTATTTCTCTAATTCTGCTAGCTTTATTGGATGTTCTACCACTTTCACACATCACATCTTTGTTCCTGCCAGTCAGTGACGCAGAAATCCACAAAACACAACAGACATATTATCTTCAGCAACGGTATCTCTGTATTCCCACAGCACCTGTATAAGTTCTCACAGATCATCTTTCAACCAAATAGGTTTAGGGGACGCTGAGCCTGGATGGACGCTGACACTGTTTATTGTTGTTTTTTTTCCCTAATTGTGTGATCTTATCTCACTGTAGCTTATTTAAACTCCGAACCACTGGTCCTGTCTGGAGAACATGCAGCTTATGACTTTCCAGTCCTCTGCACTGGGCCTTGGCTTTAGCGCTGTGCTTCAGTGTTTGCAACCTTTATTGCAAATCAGAATCAGAAACCTTTATTGATCCTGGAGGAAATTGCTTATTCTACTGCACAGGCTCAAAGACAAGAACAATATGAAATACAATATGTCAAAATAAAACTCTCTAAAACATTCTCTGAAAATACTGTCCTAAATATGCTGTGTTTAGTAAAAGAGGTGGATATAAATATTACAGATAAAATCAATTACTGCAGTGGTGGTTTACCAGTTAACACAGATAGTGGTTTGGAGTTGTTCTCTAAACCAAGTCTTTTACATAGTAGTGACATTGCACATGGTAATATTGTGGTGACTTCTGCTGCAATAACTGGGAAAAGGAATCGAAGTTGCCCAGTTTCTCCATTATACCAATAAAGGCAGTCTGCCAAGACATGTTTAGTGTCTAAAGTTTGCTTCTGTAGTTTTGAAGTTTTGAGTCCAACATGGATGGAAGTGTGGACATAGTTATCTATTTTATGCATTTTAGTCCATGTTTATAGATAACAGGGTCATACAGTGTCAGAAAAAACATAAGTAAGCCTATTAGAGACTAATGAACAAGTTTGAGACCAGTGTGTGGTTTGGATGTGCACTTAGCACCATGCGGGTTGTTGGCTATAATTGCGCACTGCTTGTTATAAATTAACAATTACATGCACTTTCTCGATAATGGGGTGCCACTTAAAAGGCCCTGATAATTGTTTTTACGTGGTGATACCAATGATTCTGATGCACCACTAAAATGAACAACTACCAGAATTTACTTGTGATGGGTGAAGGCGGCTAATGCATGTCCTCGAAAGTGCTGATCGACTATGCCGGGCACCCAGACTGAACAATATTTCTCTGTGGATAAGACGGAGTGTCCTAACGTCCAGTTCCTCTAACCTGGGACTGTCGCCAAGTGCCGAAACTCCTAAGGCTTTGGCAGAGCGAGGATTTGATTCTAGCCGCACTGCGCACCACTGCATAGGAAGGCATACTGGTGTCTGAAGTTTGCTTCTTTAGTTTTACACAGAAGCTACAAGGCTAATGTTGTTAACAAATAATGAAAGTTTATGTACGACAGTTAGCATTGTGGTAACTGCATGCTGCAAGTCACTGCAAGTTATCACACACTCCTGATCATAAATACACTTGCTTAGGTGGTTTCTGACACAGTGTGACACTGATTTCTGTAAAAAATGGTCTGAAGTAGAGAATTAAAAGATGGAAAACTGTAAAGAGTTTTTACTTATTTACTTAGTTAATGTAAACAGAGCTGTTCAGAGTGGGTTTGGTGTGATGCTAAGTTACACTGTTCACAGCGGTGGTGAATGGAACCAGACATCTGCCTCTGCAATGCCGCAAGTTATTACATTAAATGAATATGTTTGATGCCTGAGACTTTGGTTTACCAGAGTTTTGAGAAGCTTTTGCTAAATTACTAAATCTCTTCATTGGTTGTAAGGCAGTTCCCATGGATCCCGTAATCACCACTGTAAAGAAATATGAAATAATTGAATTACACTCAGGAAAAACCCATTAGGGCTAGATCTCCTGTTCAGCTTCTAAGTGATGGCCTCACTCTTCTTGAGTTTATGAAAATATAAAAAGTGCATTTCATGACCTTAAAATATGTTTTGCTCATTTTTATCTCAGTATTGGCCTGCATCTGAGAAGGTCACAATAATAAAACAAGCACAAACCTTGATACGCTATTAAAGAACAGCCTAACAGAATTATTTTGGTACCAATGGTGCAGGCCGATCTTTAACTAAATTCACCCTGGAGGCCGTGCTTTAACAACATGCCTTCTGTACACACTGGATTACTTTAATCCTCATAAAATCTGTGTGTGTGTGTGTGTGTGTGTGTGTGTGTGTGTGTGTGTGTGTGTGTGTGTGTGTGTGTGTGTGTGTGT
>JBBPDC010029381.1:0-12371 GCA_037974485.1 Hemigrammopetersius urotaenia | reverse complement strand
GAAGCTAATTGGTTGAATCTTGTCACATGACCCGTGGTGCGCTTGCGGCATTCTGAAAAGTTGAGATGTTTTCAACTCGACGCGGCCGCACATGAAAAAAACAGGCTCATCGCACCGCGTCGCTTCCGTTGTTAGCATGGCTGCTGCGCGTCTACATTTGAAATAATGTACTTGAGCGCGCAAAAGACGCGATATGTGAACAGCCCCTTAGGCTGTTATTCGACTTTTGATCGTTCCCCTTTTTTGTTTTGTGAGCATCATTAAACATTTTTCAAAGATAACAGAAACTGTATCTTTCTTGCAGATCATTGGTCAGGATCCAGAGGAGAAAGACAGCGACCTCAAGAGGAGACTGCGCAACAGAACTCCAAAATAACACTACAGTAACTGGTGTGCAAAACAAAAGGCATTTGTGTATACATCCACATATAGCTCTATTTGTATGTATGCATGTAGCAAGTTACCGTATATATTAATCATTTGCACTTTTTATCTTTTAATTGCACACTAAGAGAAATCATTTTTATTCGGTTATTTAATAGGTCTGATGATGTAAAATACTGTTAACTGTTTGTGTTTTAGACCATTTTCAAGACACTTTCTTTTAAAGGTTCTGTAGTGAAATGTTTTAGTATTGGCTGGGTTCACTACTTTGTCCCGAGCAGCAGCCGAACACACGTAAATGCTGTCTAGCAAATAAATGTAAAGGCATTAACACCAGACCCCTCGAGTGACTACCTGTTTGGTTTGATTGAAAGCGCTCATTTACTGTTTGCAGCTTTGGACAGAACGAGCAGAAACACATTAGTGCATCGCGGACTCCCTGCCAGTCTGAGCTGGCAGGCCCTGGCGTCCAATCATAAAGCAGGTTAGGCGCTAATTACCACCGTGTTACTATTGGCTATGAAGAAGGGGGCTTTTAAATGTCTCCCAAAAAAATTCCCCAGAAACCCATACCCCCATCATCATATTAACGAGACTCGTGCCGCATCCAGAAAGGCACCCAGCTGCCTGTTCATCTGAATTACTGAACAGAGAGCTTAAAGCAGCTCTAAGGTATAATCAAATTTACCTAGAGGCCATTGGAACTGCATTCAGTCGTACTAGACCAGCTCTACTGGGGGGAGAGGGACGGTGAGAATGTAACGAGGAAAGGCTTGTTTGTTTGTTGCAACGGACGACAGGAAGTGGGCCGGTTGGGACAGCGAGTTGTTGGCGACTGAGATGACTCACAGATTTTAGGCGTGTGTCAGAAGCGTGGGGTCGAGCGAGAAGGACAAAATGGAGGTGCGAGATCTGTGTGTGTGTGTGTGTGTGTGTGTGTGTGTGTTGTGGTAGCAAGAAGAGGATGAGGGACAGCTGTAGAGTGAGAAGAAAATCGAAAAAGAGCAAAGTCTGCTCGCCCACATTTGTATCCTGTATGTCTTTGTTATATATATATAACGTCCTGTACACAGACAATGGTAGGTCCATCCGTCAATATTTTCAACTCCACTCACCATTTAGGTGCACTTAGCTTGATTGCAGATTGCTGTCCTTCTGATTCTCTGGACCCTTTAACCCAGTTCTTCAATGGTCATGAACCCCACAGGACCACCAGTAAGCAGGTGGTGGAACATTCTCAGCACAGCAGTGATGCTGACAGGGAAGTTGTGTGTGTGTGTGTGTGTGTGTGTGTGTGTGTGTGTGTGTGTGTGTGTGTGTGTGTGTGTGTGTGTGTGTGTGGTGTCCTGAGAGAATTGCACAGGACTGTTGTGTATAATATTTATTATACAATACTGTACAAATTCTCTGGGTCTATTTTTAGAAGAAAATAAACATTTAATTGTCTACAAATAATATAATTGTTTAAATCTTCTAACTAAGAGATTTTTTAAACATCTTGTTAACTTTCCTTATATCTATTTATTTCCTGTGGGGGGTTGGTTTGTTGGTTTCATAGCATTTTAAAATATCAGTTGCCAGGTAACTCTGCTGTCATGACAAACGGATCAACAGGAATTACTTTTAAATTACTTTATACACAGTAAAGCCCTACTTTTTCATCGTTCAGAATTCACAGCTTCAGTCATTCGCAGATTTTTTCTCAGAACCGAAATTGCAGATACCCTCTGTATTGTTTTTTTTTGTTTTTTGTGGCAAAATATACCTTTTCATGCATTTTAATGCTAAATTATCAAGAAAAATCGAATGTACCAATTTTGTATTTCCATTCCTCGCAGAAACGACAAATGAATATTAGCGTAACTTCAGCTACATTTCTATATAAAATCTATCTGTACATTTATTGGTACTGTCCAGAGAAAATAAAGGGATGCGCATCTTGGGATGGTGAAATACTGCTGTACTCAGAGGCGGGAGGTTTTAAAGTCCGGAAACATTATTTATTGATTTTTACTGCTGATTGGCTGCTGCCCTGTGATGCATCACTAGCAGACGCAGTCCCCGCATCATCAGGTTCACCTTAGAGGAACACTTGAGACGCTCTACGAGTGTTCTTGTGTTTTTCATTTTGTTCTTTGTAACACCCTGTATTTTTATACCTGTAAACTAAATGAATATGTTACTGTAATTACCCCTGTACAGTTCAGTGTGAGCTGTATTAATCTATTTAGTTGAGTTTAAAAGCCTTTCTTTTTTCTTTACCACATCACAAATTAGTTTTTCACTATTTGTGGGTGCTCTTACTGTATACAGATATTATGTTTTATAGAGATATTGTTTTAGGTGAGCTCTGAAAGTTACTTTTCACAGATATAATTTTTTATTCCAGCAATGAGGATAAATGCAAGTACCTATATGTGATATGTCACTTATATATTCTACATATATGTCTTAATGTAACTAAATCTAACAGTACCTTTAAAAAGTCTTCAGCATGTGTTTTTAAACTCAGTCATTTTGTTGCTTTAATATTTTTGTTTTGTGCATATTTAGGTCAGATACTGTCGAATTAACTAAACGCACAGACACAAATCCAGCTGTGTGTGTGTCTGTGTGTGTGTGTGTGTGTGTGTGTGTGTCTATGTGTGTCTGTGTGTGTGTCTGTGTGTGTGTGTGTGTGTGCGCGTGTGTGTCTGTATGTGTGTGTGTGTCTGTATGTGTGTCTGTGTGTGTGTCTGTGTGTGTGTGTGTGTGTGTGTGTGTGTGTGTGCGCGCATCCACACGTGCTCGTTTTTTGTTTCAGAATGTGTTGCTGACGTCATAATTGTGGCCATCAGGCGCTGAATGCTATTCGCAGCTTTGTGCTTGTGTTAGGGAGAAAGCTTTTGTGTGGGAATGCATGTGTTCATTTTTGAAAAAGGACCATTTTCTCTTCATCTTTTCATATGTGAACCTTAATGTGTGAGTGCATGGTTCCAAATTAACAGTGTATTTAGTCTTGTGTGATAATATATTGACACTTTTGTCCTTTCCGTCAAATTCTGTTGATTTTTACATTTACAGCATTTAGCCGACGCTCTTATCCAGAGTGACGTACATTTTTACCAGCCATTGATGTTTTTTTAAGAGGTGAACAGATCATATAGAGATTTTACCTGAAGTACTCTGTTCTACACAATACTCTAAAAACTGGCTCACAAAAACGCACTGCATGAAATGATCATGAATACGTTGCCTGATGCCTGACATGCTGCTTTTGCCATACTTTTTTGGCCTAAAATGTTTTTAAAAAAATAGTCCCTGAGGTTCAGGTTTACCAATTTTTTAATGAACATCATATAATAACACGCTTATTGTTTTGGATAGTAAAATTAACTGCATTATAAGCTTTACAGGTTCTGATCACCACCATTCTGACTGTAGGCTAGAATTTCACCACAAATTGTCAAAGCTCTCAACGACTATTTGTTTGTCGCCCTTGAATTGATCTGAATTTTATATGGAGAATAGGTGTAATTCATCTATAATGTGTGTAGCATGTTCATTAATGGCTACCTACAGAATGTATAGCATAATAGTGAGTGGTTTTGGACCCACAGTGGACCACCAGTAAGCAGGTGGTGGAATATTCTCAGCACAGCAGTGACACTGACATGGAAGTGTGTGTGTGTGTGTGTGTGTGTGTGTGTGTTTGCTTGCACAGTGCTGTTGTGCGTTATATTATGTAGAGTGCTGCTCAAATTCTCTGGGCCTATTTTTAAGTGAAAGTTGGATATTAGACGATTTATCTGGACAATAAACGATGAATTGTCTAAGAATAAATACAATGAATCGCTGTTTTTTGGTTCTTCTAACTATAGCATCTTCTAACCAAGATACTGCCTTTTTAATCTTCTAAGATATTTTTTAAACATCTTGTTGCTTTTCCTTATATCTGTGTATATCCTGTATATGTTATCTGTAGAGGATTTATTGGTCATTATTTGGCCATTTCCATCATTATTTTCCGTTGATCTCTTGGTGTGCATTTAGCACAAAGTGACTCACTCTACTGTACACGCCTCATGTTGGACTGCGTCACTTGATTAATATACTGCCAGGGCGCTCATCTTTTCGTCACTTTTTCCCTCCATCACACCTCCTCTCTGAGCAGCGTCCCACCCCACCCCCACCCCCACCCCCACCCCGAGAAGCACATGGCCATCACTCTAAAGGAGGGCGTTCTACACTCAGCCAACAACAAACGGAATAAAGGCCTGCAGCACCCCATCATTTGCTGAAGAAAATTACAACATACTTTTAGCGGCGATTAACTAGTCGAAAGCTTCCATTCCGCTGGCTATAGTGAGAAGAACAGCAAACAAAGCCACACCGAGACACCGTGGGGGGAAAGTGTAATTGCTGCTGCTCATGAGAGGCATGCTCTTTATGCAGGATTTCAGATGAAACGACGAATGGGAGTAGGAATATTTCAGCACATCCTCGCATTCTTTGTCTCTTAAATTCTTATACACGATCACTCTCGGTGCTGTAAAGTAACGGTGCGAAAAATTAAATTGCCGTCAGTGTTTTATGTGGAGAGCTCTCTATGTTCCCCAAATGTTCAAGCACGACATTAACGTCGAATAGGTTTTTTGTTTAGCGCATTTTGCAGCACACTTACGAGTAAATAAATCAATTTCTGAAAGACTGAGTGTCAGAATTGACTATACATTGAAAGCTTCAATGCTTTTTTGTCTAGTGTCAATGATACTAGCAACAAATGTAGCATTCAAATAGATGTCGTTTGAATCTCTCAGAAAAATGGCCTGCAGTGCACCTCATGCACCTCACTTGCCCTGAACCCTATTTACCGACCGTGTGCTTCCATTACTTGTTGGCCACATTAATCTCAGGTGTAAGAGAAGGACTGCTGCTCTGTGGGAATGGGATAAGGGGAAAAACTGCAAACTAGATTGTTCACCGATGTGTCATTTTAACACTATCCTGGCATCCTGTCCTGTGGTTTGTCCATTTGTCGTCTCTGAGAGGAGTGGAAATACATGCCAAGCTACACTGTTAAAATATGGAGGAGCTGGTGTGAGATCTTGCGTCTGTAGCTCGGCTGAAGCCCATGAAACGAGAGTTACCCAGAGGCGAATGGAAGCATGAGAAAGTGATGGAGGCTCAGGAACTGCAAGCCTTAAGTGTCCTTAAATGCTGCAGGTCAGGTTACAACATCCTCATTACAGGTTTTTGGGATGTGTCTCCTGCGTCTGCTGCCTGATTCTACGGCACTTAGAGAGTTTTCTATATCCGTGTGCTTTAGTTTGTAAAGTTGTATGCGAAATGATGACCATTTCTGGAAGGAACACACTTTAATATGAAATACATTTTAAAAACTTTAATAGTTTATTTCTTTTACGGTTTTAAGAAATACATTAAAGAAATCTTATTGGAATATCCAACGCCTTTTCTCCTTCAGCTTCTTCACTGACAGTGAAACATTCGCTACCAAGAAAGATTCGTTTCCCTTGCCATTGGCTACAAACCCAGTCCCAAGGTTTAGAAGATCCACCACATGTGTAACCAGTGGCAAAGGGTTCTTTTATGAAAATGTTCTGCCTTTTCTCACCAAACATACCTGCAGTCATGGTGGTTGTAGTCTACAATGAAGTTCTTGTTCCTTCAAACAACATCACTTGATTGGAAAATGCTTTTGTTTGGGGTGGCATACTTCAGATGTTGACTTTTAAGAAAGGATCTTATGGTAAAGGTTACCTCCTGATGCTGCAACTATGTAGATGTTTATGCAAAAACACTGCATAGTGGGCCAGCGCATCACTTTCTATGTATCCGTCAAGTCTTTCTGTTGCGATGTTTGGGTTTTGTTTTTGCAGACCTGGCTTTAAAGAAACGTCAGATGTTGAAAATTACAAACAGAAAGTGTTGGATATCTTCTGCAGTCTTCTCTTGCTCAGTGAAATCAGCTGTGTTTAATTTCACATGAGCCAGCTGCTTAGATGAGCTCTTGGCTGTTGAGTGTAAGCACAACACCTTGAGAGGCTGGAACTGATGTAACTGCCAACACCTGACTTAGATTAAGGTGTAATGAGTCAATGAGCTTACAAATAGACCTTATAAAAACACAAGTGGACTGACAAAGTGGAGACACGTGTTCCCCTAAAATATTCAATACTGCAAATAATGCCTTAAATCTTATAGAAAGTTTGTTTTATGCAGAAGTCATTTTCAACTTATGAAATCAACAAAAATGTAATTTGACCAGAGGTCCTCATAAGGCTGTCATGAATGTAAAGCTCTGACTTCACAAAAATTCAGCAATTACTTTTGTATGATTTAGAATTGGTCTTGCTTTTTTTCTCCACAAAAGGATTTAGAACTACTTTTAAATTGTCACTGCTGGACTCCTGAATAGCACACCCTGGTGCGGAACTGAACCAACGCTCGATGCTAACCAGCAGAAACAGAATTGCCAGTTAATGTTCACCAACCAATGTTCTCCAAGTGGGTTAAGTAGTCCAGCGACTTTGCAGTTTCCAAAGATGTGTGAACACCTCACATGACTTGGCTGCCCCGGGCAGCTGGTGGCCTAGAGAAGTCTGCACTGAGGTTTCCAAAATTATTTGTAGATATTAAATTCATAAAGTGTGTGTGTGTGTGTAAGAGTAAAAACCTACATTCGCTGTTTATTTTTTTTTGTAATCACTTCATTCTTTTTGTACGTCTATGCGGGTAGGAGTTGGGGTTGGGGGGGGCTGGCTTGTCTTGGACACAGGTAAGGGGGGCTTCAAGGAAAAATGGTTGGGAACCACTGGCCTAGAGTTTAGGGAGTTGCTTTGCAATGAGAAAGTTGGGGTTTTGAATCCCAACACTGCTAGTGTCCTCACTGAGGTACATGTGAGCAAGTTACCGCCCCCACACACTGCCCCCCGGGGACCTTACCTTGTTCAAGTGTACCTCAGTGATGAGACTAGCAGTGTTTAAAATGACATGAGAATTCAAGCTAGGCCAACCTCATTATTTTAAAGGTGACATTATAATAAATTCCTCTTGATGCATTTTACACCCTTAATTTTACATGCACTTAACACCTAAAGCGCTTCACACTCTCTTAGCATGGCAGAATGGTCATATGCATAATAGGCATATTATGCATTAACAGAACTCTGTCTCCGGTCCTGCAGCCCTCTTTGCTTTTCCGCGCAGATGTCCTAGCCTTCCACCTGCAGTGCATAATGTAAATCAAGATAGTTCAACTGGAGGCTGTGTGTGCTAATCTCTGACTGGTGCCAGCCAGAAACTGAACAATCCAATTAGCTAGACTCCACGGCCGAAGGCATTAGTTAATTAATGAAACGAGGCTGGCGAGTGTGTGGTCTAAATGCGAGCAACAGTCCAAAAGCTGGTCCTCCAAACAGTGTGTGGCACGCCAGGGTGCAGTGTCACCTTTCATTTTCTCCTTCACTTCATTCTGAAAGTCATTCAAATGTCCCAACCATGCACCCCACTGCCCATTATCCCTCTGGAGCCCTTTCCTTTGTGCTTCCCTGGCTTATTCACTCTCTCTGTTGAGTGTATGGTCAAGTAGCTTGGCAAATGTGAGTCATTTATTAACTGAAGTTCAAGATGAAGTAACAAGGCCTGGTTACTAAGCAGTAATGTGTTGCTTGAGGTAAAGGTTTTCTATGAAGAGCGTCTCAGATCGGTAAGATTTGAAAGATTCCTAAATGTATATGCAGTGCTTTAATGGTGTTCATAATATTGTATGTTTTTACCCCTCACCTCAAACGTACCTGACCGGATAAAATGTGTTTGCCGTGCGTGTGATTATCGAGTTTTTAACGAATCTCAAATAGACTCGTTTATGTTGACACCTTGGGACATACTGTTAGAAATAAAAAAATACAGCATTCCCCCGCAGAACCCCCCGCAATTTTGCAGAATCCGCAAATATCCTATTTTGCTTTTTTTTTTTCTTGTTAAAATATAAATATTTTAAATATTAACATAAATGTTCATAAATTTCTATATAACTGTCACGAGGGGCCGGGTAAACCGGCCTCTGTGATTTACCTCTTTGCATGAACCAGGCTGGAACACAGGCCTCCATGCTATGGGTTTTATTAAACAAAAGCAAAACAGGAAACAGAAACCAGGCAGATACAGACTAGGAAAAACAGGTTTAAACAGACAAAGGGGGAAAACACAGAACTGAACTAAATACAGGCAGTCATTAGGACACTAAACACTAACAGGTGCAAAACTCAATCATGTGACACAAAACAGAATGAAAGACACGTGACAACAGAACTAAACAGAACAAGAATTCAAAATAAAAGTCCCAGAAATGAACTGAAAAGCAGTGGCCACTACTGGCCACTGACCGAACTGTCACAATAACTATACAATTTTTGCACTGTTGACACACAAAGCAACCGTATATTGACTTCAGCTCTGTGACGCATTTCTGGCAGATGCAGTCCAGAATTCCTGCATCATAACAGTTTCCTGCGTGGAGCGTCTCAAGTGTTTCTCTGAGTGTTCTTGTGTTTTTCGTTTTGTTCTTCTTAAAGCCCTGTAGTTTTATTACTGTAAATTAAATTATTACTGTATTTACCTGCTTTAGTCAAAGAAAATGACAGAGCATACCAAAGAAACACGCCTGCTTGAATTATAGTATAGTCTATACAGGAGTAACATCTGTATTTACATTCTAGCACTGCGGGAGACAGCAGTTCAGTGTAAACTGCACAGTACAGACATGGGTTTACTTTTACATTTTTAAGGGTAATGTATTAAGCTCAGTTTAAAATGAAAGTAAAGGTTTTCGGGATTTGCACAATTAACGTTTTTTCCGGCAGGTCCGCGCTTGCGTACTCCGCCGCCCAGGCGTTGAGGGCATCGTTCCACTCGCGGATTTCCTCCGCCTCTCTTTTTGTTGGTTTTCGGGGATCTGTCCAGCTACCTCGGGGCACGGACCAGTACGGAGACCAGAAATCCATCCACGAAACAAAATCAGGAACAGGAACCAGATAATAGGATAACAGGAACAGGATAAACAACTAGGGGAGTGTGAGGCGAAATGAGGCGATGGACAGATCGTGAGGACTAACACATACAGGACTTAAATACATACAGAAATCAGTGGGCAAAACACAAACAGGTGAAAACCAAAAACACGTGATACACGAACAGAACAGAAAGTCAAAATAAAAGCCCCAAAAACATGAACAAAACCAGAACCAAAAAACAGAAAAGCAGCGGCCTCTACCGGCCGCTGACCAAACGGTGACAGTAACAAAACTTCAGGACGATAGGTTTTTTACAATTTTTTTTATAGAAAACAGTATGTCATACAGAGTCAGTAACCACTTAAACAAGTCTAGTTGAAATTGCCCAACATGGTTTGAAGCAAAAATGGGTTATGATTTGGGCGAGCAGTGAGAATGAGCAAGATTTTAGGATTGGATGCAGATTTCCTATGTGAATACATAGCACTTCTCTCAGCTTTTCATACAGCACCATCAATATCACTGTGTGTGTGTAAAGCACTGGGGAGATTTGATATTATCACAAACTGCATACTTGCGAAACACAGTCCTAATACACAGATTTGGGACCCTTTGAGATTATTACCCAAGATCACTCTTCATTTTTCAAAAGCAAATTGATGAAAAAAGATGAAAACAAACGTTTTTCAAAGGGTTTTAAAATGAAATGTTATTTGTCACGATCATGGCTTAATTCAAAATCTTGAAAAAAATCAACAAAAAGGAACTAAAATATATGACCCCACAACTATTAGGACTTCTGTATTTATCAATGTTTTACTAAAACTGGCATGAAGCCTTTATCAGAAAGACTTAAATCTATGATACTGATATTGATGCTGGCTGTGCTAATTAGAGGTCTACACTGAAACTGCAGCCCAAATCGGACACGGGGCTTCAAGTTACGGCCCAACTGGTAAATTTGAAATCACAAACTAACAAAGATGGATTATCCGACACAGATTTGTTTTGTTCCCAGAAACAATTGGAACATTTAAATTGCTTAAAGTATCTCTTGCGTTGAGCACCTGAATAAACTGGTCTTTCACACAGATGTACTGTACTCAAAATGTTCATTATGAGCGTATTGTTGTATAATTGCTGATTGTGCTTGAAGGAAAATATCGACCCCTCCCCCCTTCAACTGTCAAACACTCTCTGTGATAAAATATGTTTTTGTCACGTTTCCCCTCCTTCTCCAGGCACTCAATCACAGACGTCCATTTTCTCTCTTTATTTTCAAAAACTTAAGGCACGATGGCCAAAACAAACACTCAACAGGATGATGGGTTGACTGATAACCCAGGTCAGTCACAAACGAACTTATACCACTAATCCCACTGCCAATAATAAAACACACACACTTGACTCTAATCAACACCAGCTGTGACTGATGGTAGCAGACTTCCAGTATTAATCTTTATTACTTCTCTGGATATCACTCAGAATATGCCTGGCTATCAAGAGGGGAAAAGCTGCAGTTTAGCTTCATTTACTCAACAACAGAAAATTTGTCTTTCTGAGGGCGTCCATCTGGCCCAATCCGTTTGATCTCCTTTTGTAACTGTATAATTACCCAATTACAGGTTTTAAAAGAGGATTTAACTCAAGATGGCAGGGAGTCAACAAAAACACCCGTTTCCGTCCAGCCAGTTACAAGAGCCGTCTAATGGCCAATATAATTGCGTTTTGTTTCACAGTAAAAGACAAATTGCTCACTGAAAGCAATGCCTGTGGAGAAAATTAGTGTCTCAGTGGGACAGAATAGTGCAGCGGCCTGTTTGTAAGACGCTACTTGCAGAATATCAATCACTCATACTTCAGTACTATCCTCACAACAGAAGGAAGCAAATATGTGAAGCCAGCTGTGGCTTATACTTCTTCTGCTTAAGGAACATTTACCAAATGTGGCTAAAACATTTACCAAATGTGGCAAGTAGCCACCAATTTGCATGATGTCATTGCAGATGTTAATCTGTAACTTTTTTTATATACATGGTTTTTCTATCTAAGGCATTCCTTTTGAAGTCCAGACAATGATTTCACATTTAGCTTGCTTTTGTTCCAAATACAGGACAGCATTAGGGCCACATCTATTGTTCCTTAATCCTCTGTTTTCTTTATTCTCTCTTCATTAGTGTTTTATGTTATTTTCTCAAGCGTTTTTCCAATCAGCCCAGACTTAACGCAGGGAGTTATTGTATCGTATGGTCGGGCCTTGCTCTCATTAAGCATGCTCCACCAAGCATGAACGGCTCCAGTACAGGCGAAGTAAGGCTATTTCTGGCCACACTGTAGTGTTTTCTTAAGGTCACTCAATAAAAGCCACATATGGAATTTTCGTTTTGAAAGAGCATGACCTCAGCAGACAGAAGAGGCCATGTCTGAACGGGTCGATGGTGTGCGCCTCGCGACACAAGGCCGATAAGCCGCTCAGGACAGGCAATGCTTGTCCCACTTATGAGGGTGTTGTGTTTTGGAAAGTTGATTTACTGAAAGTTAAGCTCAAGCCAGAAGATCCGAGCATTATATGCATTTTTACATTCATAATAAAAACCGCTATCAAGCACTAAAATATCAAGCCTGCGGCACCCTGACCATAACAATTACACAATGAGGGAAACTTAAAGAACCCGAATCTTGAATTTTCCTTGCATTTGATTGTCATTATTACAAAAGTAATTGGACATGTTTGGATATTCTAGTCAGATTCTACAAGAAATGGTTTTTCAGTAAGATGTGACACATGGTCTTTATTAAATTTGCTACATTAAGGAAAATATTGTAAGTTAGCTGGAATCAATATATTTCTGTTGAGGTTTTACTTATTTAAATCATAGTTTAATAGATTGTCACGGCTGCCTCGTCTCCCCTTCAGAGAACCCGTTCCCTCTCTCCTGAATATTAGTTTGCCTCCCTTTTTCTCCTCTCTGT
>JBBPDC010029337.1:0-12373 GCA_037974485.1 Hemigrammopetersius urotaenia | reverse complement strand
ATTAACATTTGTTGCTGAAATATAGTAATTATCACAGTTAAGACAAAAGGGTAATTATATTCAATCAAATCTGAGCCACAATGTATTTGTTTCAATTCCAGTAAATTTATTCATTTAAATAACACCTTTCAGTGGATAAATGTACTGTATCTAGGTCATAGCATAACTTATACCTTTTGAGTTGGCTGAAGTAACAAATGACCATGGTGTTATGGTGATTAATTCTGTCTCTCTCCCTCTTTTCCTTCTCTTTCTCCCACTGGTTGGAGATGTTGACAGGGTTCAGTTAAACGTAATTGGACTGTAGCGAACTAGAGATCCTGTGAGATCGCTGCAGAGCTCTGTTTTTATTGTTCACTGTCTGCAGGTGCATAGAATGTGTCTTTGCCTGTCCCAGATCCACACAAAGCACACCAAAGAGAAGAGGAGTGCTTTATTATGGCTTTTGGTTTTTTGGAGAAGCTTTGAGCACACAGGGAACCGTTTGGCACAGAGCCAACACAGTTCATACACAGGTTTGGTTTAAGCAGGAATGACTCCACCTCAGTGGCTGTTTTATGTTGTTGTGGTTGAAAACATCAGTGAACAGTTTTGCATAATTATCTTTTTGCAAGCTTATCTTAATATCATGTGCAATAGTCTGTGTTCTTATCGGGTGCAAAATCATTATCATTATGTGCAATAGTCTAACAGAGGGCAATCATTTCTTGTGGGGTTCAAAATGATGTAATTATGAGGAATATCTTATTATTATATGCAACAATCATACCATAGACCCCAGAGTGGCACAGTGGGTAGCACTGTTGCCTCACACCTTCAGGGTTGGGTGTTTGAATCCGTGTGTGTGTACGTGTGTGGAGTTTGCTTGTTCTCCTCATGGTGGTGTGAGACCCCGGGATAGACTCTGGGTGCCCATGAACCTGGTAAGGATTATGTAGTTACAGAAAATTAATTAATAGTCTTACCATGTAGAATATCTCAAATAAAGATCTATATTACAGCAATAACAGACTCATATGACCACCGTTTGTGTTACTAGTAATTATTTTACAGTTTTTCTACATTGGTTTGGCTCATTTCTTGCAACAGAAATGGCATTCTCAAAACAACATGGACACATCTCCAAACCATCTTGCAATTGTTCACAACAGCTTGGCATTTCTCATAGATTTAATCAAATTGCAAATGTCTTAGTACATGTCTCAAGTGTCTCAGTGAATCTTTGCAAATGGTTATGTACAAGTAGCCCACATTTAGCACATTTTCCAAATAAATAGATCTTGCTCATCTAAACTGATTAGTTGATCCTCAGTCTAATGGTTGTTCTCTCCAAAACATGTCAGCATGATTTCATTGTGTAGGTCATCAAATGCACAATAGTCAATTGTAAAAATTAGTCAAGAACAAATACCATGAACACCATAAATGAATTTTTTGGAACATTTGATACATTCTTGACAGTAATTGACAGTCAGGTGAAATTAGAAGTTGACTAATGAAGGAGAAGTTTCCCACATCTCAGAACCAACCAAACAGTTTAGTTACCTGACAGGTGCTGTCTATTGTTGTGAATGCTGCCAAACATGTACATATAGAGCTTGGCCAGGGCCAATACCATTTGCAGTATGAACATGGAGGTTCCTCGCCAAGTAAATGAACAAGGGCAACTTCCTACTCGAGGAAGAGGAAGGGGAGGAGGAAGAAGAAGAAGAGGAGGAGGAGGAGTGAGGATGCGTGGTGTAGAAATAGGGGGAAGAGGCCGAGGAGCATGAAGACACCATGCTGTCTCGGATGAAATTCGGGTAACAGTTATAGACCATGTCGTCAACCATTGCCTCACAATGGCAGAGGCAGGTCGTCGAGTGCAGCCTAATGTGCCTCGTTCTACAGTCTTCATCATCCAAACCTTTCGTAGGGAAAACAGGTATGTACTCAGTCAATGATGGAATTATTGTATAGGAGACATTACAGTTTACAGTACTGTGCACACAGTAAAGCAAGACATGTATATCTATGGCCAAACAGAGAGCAGCGTGTGGATGGCCAGAAGGATCAGGATGGTGGCCAAGAGAGGGAGAGTGACAACAGCGACCACTGAAAGTTACTGTAGTTGTGAAACAGCACTGTAGGCTAGATATCATTTTTCTGTTTTTTGTTTGTGTTTATATTTCATACATGTGTGTGTCACACTCTGGAGGCTGTTCTTACTGTAAAATCCTTTTTCTTTCAGTTTTAGACATAATTGTATTCTGTTAGCTAGACCTCTGCCATAGTGACAAAACATCTAGGCATTTTGACTTGCAGTGCTTACACAATGCCAAAGAGACGATGCATTTTGGGGGCACTGATTATTTACATGAGAAAGGAATTTAGTTTTGACACATGGATGAACTGTTTTAGGAGAGATATGAGCTTCTGCAGGGGATCCATGGTGGTGTGCTGAACCATCCCGGTTATTTTGGCAAAAGCACTAAGTGAATGCAAATGAGCCAAAGCAATTGAGAAAGATGTTTATAATTTTGATGGTACTGACTCTTTATATGGGAAAGGAATCTAGTTTTGAAACATGTGTGAACCGGTTTGGGAGAGATATGAACTTTTGCTGGAGAGCTGTAATGTTGCGCAGAACTGAAAGACTGTTTGGCCAAATGACCTTATAGCGTGAATGTAATTTCTGTTTCAAGAAATGAGCCAAACCAACGTAGAAAAACTGTAACTGTAAGTGACTTATTTATAGTATTTATAGCCCATACATTGCCCGGTCGGCCGATGGTAAATTTGGGCCGAGCAGTTAAATTTGGGCCGGTCTCAGATTTTTTGTCCCAGTCCAGCCCTGTGGCCCAGCATTGTGTAGATATCATAGTGTATCTTATAGTGTAAGTTTTTTTGCAGATTCATTATTGGATGTATTTACACATATTTATATTGTACCTGTCTTTGTGTCTTTGTGCAGTTGTAACATAAGCAATTTCCTCGCAAAGGTTTTCTGGTTTGATTCAGGTACTGTAATAATATACTATGTTTTGTGTGTGGTGTGTCTGTTGTAAGCTTGATTTGTGTTGCCTATGAGCACTTTAATCACCTGTTGTAGCCAAAAGCTAACTGATCTTCTTCATTTTGCTCTGCAAATGCCAGCGCATGGTACTGGTTTGGAGATGACATTTGGAAAGGCAATAACATTAGGAATGGGTTTGGTTTGGAATGCACGTGACATTTAGGCTTGATGCATATGGAGATTCGCAGCTAGAGAACCCAAAGTTCTGTGTGAAGACTCCACACTCTTTGCACTGAGTGGAGTTTCAAGCATCTCAGTCCCAAGTGGGTCACTCGAGGTTCAACGGAACTCGTTACCATGGAAATATAAAAATGCAACAGTAGTTCAAACACATTCCGAATGAAGCTCTGTTTGTTGCTGGAAGTGCTGATCATTCTTGGTTTACTGTCAACCTGCACCTAAGACAGACAGACAGACAGACAGAAAGATAGATAGAAGGACTGACATACAGACATACAGACAGGCAACAAGATGTATGGATGATTGATTGATTCAAGGGACAGCTATTGGCCTAGTAGTTAGGGCTTTTGCTCTGCGATCAGGAAGTTGTAGGTTCGAAGGTCTGCTAGTGGCACCTCCGAGGATCCCTTGAGTAGGGTAAACCCCCCCCACCCCCACCCCAACCCACTACTGAGAAAATAATACACCACCCAAAAGTGTCTATTGTCACAGACACTAGAATCATTAATTTTGGGTGGGGGGGGGTTGGTGATCCCTTCACTTTTAAAAATGATTCATTTCAACCCCCCACTTATCCACCATCCAACGATTTGTATGAGGGGAAACATGCGAGATTGAGCAGAGAGACAATGGAAAATCAAAGCATGCTACTACTTCCTTGCTTCCTATACTTATGGAAAAGGGAATCTGACGCTGTTAGAGTGAACTGAATATTGTAAGTGACAGTTCAGCTTTGTTCAACACTGAATGGATCAAATGAGCTCTACGAGAGGGATTCCAACATCGCAAGAGTGTTTCTGTGTCCTACTCGACTCTGTTTTGCATGTTGTGTTCAGTCATCTCTCTCTCCTATATTGGTTTCTGCCACTGTTCTTTTATGAATTACGGCGCAATGCTGAATGAATGCGGGTGCCATGGGAACGCATTATAAGCATGAGATAATATTTTTTTAACCTTGTTACTGACAGAGCCTAACACCTCTACCAGAGTAGGCCCTGTTGCCATGGCAATAGCATGTGGCAGCGGCGCGATAGCCTCTCGTGGGACACGGCCTTTAGAAGTGAACGTGAACGTGCCTACTGACACCCTGGCGTTGTTATGGGAGATCACTAAAAACTGTCTCAGTACTGTTTTGGGAGACGGGTGGCATTGACTATGTAGTCTGGAGGCTTTATTGAAAACATTAATAGTGTACTGTTAACTTGATGTTGGTTATTGAGACCACAGAACATCTATGTTTACTTTATGTTGAACTTCTCAGAGGCTGCTATGGTTTCTCTGAACACATTCTCTGTTTGCTCTCATTATATTGGATCTATGGTTTTATTTCGAGATGCACAGATGTTCCAGCCTCCAGAGATTTTAGTACAGTGGTTGAGACTCCTTTTTAAATATTAGGCAGGCCTAATATTAACACATCTATTTGTGCTTTAGGCAAGATAACTTTAATGAGACAACAGGGATGAAGCTATTATATTTTATAACTTCACACCTGGCTTACAGCACCAAAAAACTGTTGAGACGGTCCAGCCCACATGTTAATCCTGTCTAAAACAGCAGGTTTTGTCTTTGAGTGGACTTGTCCTACATAACTCTAGAATTATAGGTGGTAAATATCAGAAAGGAACATTCAAGGGATTCAAAAGCCGTCAGAAAACGCGTGATAAATTCTGGAAATTTTTATTTCGTATAATCATCATGCTTGTTGCACTGAACTTCTGCAAGTATTGTAGTTAAACTCTTATTTCACTGTTGAGTTTTTGTTCAGAAACTAAAGGGTTATAATGCTGAAACACACAACATAAATGTGTATCCTGTTAGGGACAGCAAGAGCTGAAATGAAGGTCTTACAGATTAGACTGATCACTAAAATTAGTAGAAATTCAGAGTTACTGTCAACCAATGACATTTTGTTGTACAAGGGACCAATTTTAAGATTACAGAATGTCTTTCTAGTTCGTCTGGGAGTCTTTCAGATGAGTCCGTAGTCTAACGTAGACTTAATGTTGACTTTCAGTCAGATATTACAAATGGAGAACAGTGGCAGCTCTACTGTACAGCTTTTACTGAAAGAGTCCCTGTAAAACTGCTACTCAGCATATTTTACAAGATTCTTACAAAACATAAAGAATGTATTTTATTCATTAAAACTGTTTCCTCTAGAAATGCTTTGTTTCCTCTAGAAACCTCTTTGGGACAATGGCAGAACTTAACTTTATTGCACCAGTGTATATTTTTACTATTCTGATGTTGATTGTTTTACTGAGGGCTAGCACAAGTTTATCTTTCACTAAAAAAAGAGAAAAACAGATTTATTCTAATTGTTCTGCAATAAATACACATGTAGAGGCAGCATTCAGAGCACAAATAATTATAAGAAATATATATTTGTATGTAGTCATAATAAAAAATAACTAAAACTGATTCTAACATCTATAATGAGTCAAAGAAAAAAAATAAAGGATGTTATTTGACAGTATTGTATATAATATCACATAAATCTGATGAAAAACTACCAGCGGATGCTGCAATAAGAGGTGAGTTATGGCAGATGGAGCCCTATAGAAGAGAGTCTTACTCATAAACAATGTAGATTTAATTTCACAAGAAATCATCATTTGTGTGCTGTGACAGATGTTTTGGCTCGAGACAGGAGGCGAATGTAATTCCATTGCATCTGAATTCCGAGGTGACACATGGTGGATGCTGACCCTGGAGCAGGCAGTGGAGGAGGAGCTCCAGCAGGGCTCTCAGCAGAGGCAACACCACAAGGCCTACATGCAAAACGGTTTAAGGCAAAAAAAAACCTTAATTCTCTGTGATCAAAGCCTTCCATGTTTCTAGTCCCCGCTGGACCACTGCAGTGTTTATCCTGCTATTCTCTAGTTGGTCTGTGGCTTGTGTTTCTGTAATTAAATTTTATTCTTAGCACTGTGTTCCTTCTAGAAGACCTAGAGGCTATTTTGTTTAGGTTGTGCTTGATATCTTACATTAGTTCATTGCCACTGTCCAAAAATAGGGTTCTCTATGCCTCTAAAACACATTTTCTGCCACGCACACCAGGTCACATGCAGTCATTTCCGGTGCCCTTTGACTGTACGTGACCAGGTATAAAGGGTGGAAACAGGTGTTAGTACTCTATGCTTCAGTCATTATGTGTCCCTCTATCCTCTATCTCCAGTACTGTGAGTACTCAAAGCTCTGAGGAGCTACCCTCATCTTCCCCTGTGTGTGTGAATGAGAACGAGGACCTGTTTGGTGCGGGTCTCTACTCCTTAAGGAGCATTCTCAGAGTAAATAGCGTGGTTCACCCGCTCCCTCGTGCCATCCGCGTTGGGGCTCTTCCGCCACGCAACAAGGTTGTATTCTGGTGTGTCTGATCCTGCATTCCTGTGCTATTGTGACATTTTCCATATATTTTTACACTTAAATGGTTCAACACAATTTAAAAACAGCAGTAGACTTTTAAAATTATGTAAACATTTAATGAATTTTCACATTTGACAAATGGATCAACAAAGACACTCCAAATTTGCATGTTTTGATAGATTAAAATGCCATTACATTAAAATGTTAAGAATATTTTGCCATATCATTTGAAATTGGACATACAGGGTTTATTCAGGTTTTCCTTACCTGTTGTGGGCTGACACCCCTCCCAGGGTGAGTCACTGCCTCACACCCCGGGAAAAGGCTCTGGGTACCCAGGACCCTTTTAAGGATTAACCCTCTGTCCCTCCTGTCCAATTCACTCTCTTTTTTTAAACCATTTTATCTGTGTTAATGGTAGAATTAAGTTCATTTTAAGTACATTGTTTTTCATGGTGACAGCCTCCTCTCCAGGCAAACACAACTCTTTCTCTTAACTGACTGGAGAGCTTTGTCTCTTCACTGCCACACTGTCAGTTAATACTGTCATTTCAAGACCAGACTAGTGCAATGCACTTCTGGCTGGCCTTCGTCTGAAGGGCACCAGGCCTCTACAGCTAAATCAGAATGCAGCAGCATATCTGGTCTTAAATACACCAAACTTCTCATACTACTCCACTGCTGCAGACCCCCCACTGACTTCCTGTGGTTCTCCACTAGATTTAAAACTCTAACACTTGCCTACAAAGCAAAAATGGTCCAGCTCCATCTTACCTATAAGCTCTCATCAGAACGAGTCATGGCTTTTTTCTGACTTAATACTTTCACACAGTTTATGGCCAGCCGTGTCAAAACATCCATTGAGTGGAACCAGCAGGTTTTTCTTTCAGAGCTGCTTTAGGTTTTTTTTTTCATTATTCTGTGGATCTTTTAGCCATGTGATAAATACCTAACTTCCTAGCATTGTCCTGGTACACCTTCACCTTCTTACAGCGTTAAAGATACATTTGTTTGTGTCATAGAAAACGTTGCAGACTTCCCAGTTGTTAGCTTGTATCTACATTATTGGGATTTTTTTGTGTATTATTGGGATTTTTTTGTGCAAATGAAGACTGAAGACCATCTTCTTCACTAAGCACTAGGAGATATTTATATCTTAACACAAACTTCATATAATAAACTGTATTCCATGTCTTATCTGTGTGATCTGATAGGGCATCTCTGGAAGAGACTTACTCTACAAGCAGCTCTTGGTGTAAGTTTTGTTTTATTAGTGTGAGGGACTATGGGTAAGTATGTCACTATGGGTAAGAGCGTCTCCCAAAGACTGTACATGTAAAATGTAAAGATCAATATATATATAAACAGCTAAAACTGTGAGGTAATAGCACATATTATTCAAGATGACAAATCACCTGAATTGAAATTAAAGAGCGATGACAAGATTAAAGAATGGAACGTAAGTCTTCAAATCCTTGATTCCAGTTTCCAGCCCGGTATTTTATGATCTCTGTACTGTAATTGACTGACCGTGTCTGGCATTTATGAATTCTTGTTCAAAGCTCTTCTTTTCACTGTGAAATAAAGTGTCTTTTGATGAACATTAGAATAAATGCAAACAAACAAGACATCAGTAAAAAGTATCAGGTTTAGTTCTGTTTGTAAAAGTAGTTGATATTGTGTGAGCTGGTGAGGAGAACACAGGTTCGCTTCCAGGTTCCTCCAGCCGTTGTTTGGATGGTGAAACTCCATCAGCAGCTCCTGATTTAGTTTAATGAAGGACTAATAAAGTCAAACCAGGTTTCTGATAAAACTACAGTTATACTGGACTTCCACAAGGAACACACTGATATGTTATTTGTATTTATTCAAATTAGTTTCATTTAGTAGGCCTATATTTAATATTAATAATAATAAGAAAAATGCCCAGTGCTCATCTAAACAGTTTACAGTAAACCCCCAGTTTTACGTGGATCAGGAGTCACAGGTTCGGTCACACGTGGATAGTTTTACATGGAAATCCCCACAATAATGCGGAAACTGCAAATATCTTCCTGCAAATATCCGCCTTTTTTGCGGCAACAAATTTACTGCTCAAAAAAATAAAGGGAACACTTAAACAACACAATGTAACTTCAAGTCAATCACATGTCTGTGAAATCAAACTGTCCACTTAGGAGGCAACACTGATTGTCACTGAGAGAGTCTAGACTGTAAATCACCTGTCTTGTGTAAAAATACAAAATACAAAAATCACCCCCTCAGTTAATTACACCCCGCCCACGCCACTTCTAAATAATGTGGTTGTCACGACAACGCCACCCAGTAAGAATTTGTGGGTACTGGGACCCATAAGCCAACTAGTAGCCCACGCTAAAATCCGTTCGGAAGGAGCAGCAAGACCGTTTAAAGTGAACAATATTTATTAAATAAACAGCTCGAGCACTAATAAAACACAGCACAATCAAACCAATAAAAACAGTCCGAATGTCTCTGCCTTTGTCCCAGTCTCTAAAAAGAAGGCCACAGCCAGTCCCAGCTCCAGGTCGTCCCACTTCCAGTCCGCACACTACTCCACACGGCCGTGACTACAGTTCCACCGTCTCCACACCGTTCACCAACCTGAGGGAGAGAGGCCCGGCAGTAACTGGTTCTCACACGGGGTATAAAGTGTTTCCAACCGTGAACGACTCATCTCATTGGGTCCCTACCGATGTCAGGGACCCGCTGTGACGAAATAGCCTCTCAACAGGAAAACGAGTGTCGCCGCTGCTCACACGCTGCGTTCCTCTGCCATGTCGGTGCAATCTCCCACCGTCGCGAACTCCAAAGCAGTCTATCTATCTCCCTCCCCAAGTCCTTAGTAGCTTCTTCAGGGGACGTTATCCACCTCCGGTTGCAAGACCCAGGGACGACCCGCGTGTGTAGGCTGAGGCACCAGCTCGTGGGGGCAGAAGCACCCTGGCTCGTGGGGGCAGAAGCACCCCGGCTCGTAGGGGCAGAAGCACCCCAAACACTGTGTGCCGCCATGTTTAAGAAGTCCAAGCCCCTCCCTTGGCCACTCCCCATTGAAGGGCTCATCCACGTGCCGACAGGGTTTCTTGATGATAATTGGTTGGAAGGACAGTCACTCTGTGCTCAGCGGGGAGAAAAAAAGGAAAAGAAAAGAAAAAAAGGAAAACACACAAACACAACCCACACAATGCACAAAACCTATCACCCTAAACTCAACAAAAGCAGCTCACACCAAACCAAAACTTTAGGTCCCCTCGTAACATCCCCCCACTTCAAATGAAAGCAGTCCCTGCGTACCCCATGGCTTTCCTAGTCTCGATACCTTGCGGGGGGTCTCCCCAAATTTGTCCTAATGGACCTGCGTAGACCTGGGGCTGGATTTTCAGGTTCCGGTGCCTGTGCTAAATGCCCTGCCCAATACCCACAAGGGGCCCATTTGCTAAGGGGCCTGTTACACACAGCAGCAATGTGGTCTTCATACATAGGGTCAGCTGCCCGCCCAGGGGGTGCAGGATTCTGGTTTCCACAGGGAATACTTATCTTTAGTGCATTACGGTGGAGGGTTTTACCTTCCCATCTACCTCAGATCAGACCTTATACACCAACCCTGTCTTGCCCACAAATTCTACCACCACAAAAGGCGTCCCGTCCCACCTAGGACATAACTTGCTCTGTCCATGCCTATTCCTAGCCTTTACCCAAACTCTCTGTCCCATCACTAGGGGTTCCGCATGGGCTGTCCTATCGAATCTCCCCTTTGCCTGTAAGGCCGCCCTGTGGTTATGTTGCCTACCTATATGCCTGATTTAACCGTTGTTGATGCTCCCCAACCCATCTATTGCCCCCAACTTTAGCTGGCTGATTCCCCACTCCCCATCGCACATCTGTTGGTGTCCTCACATAGCGCCCAAACATCAAGTAAGAGGGGGCATAGCCTGTAACGCTATGTACAGTGTTATTGTATGCCATCATAAGCTCAGGCAACCATTCTGGCCAGTTTTCCTGTTCCTCCTGTGCTAAAGAGCGCAACATCCCCAATATTGTCTGGT
The DNA here is from genome assembly GCA_037974485.1 of Hemigrammopetersius urotaenia. Lineage (NCBI taxonomy): Eukaryota > Metazoa > Chordata > Actinopteri > Characiformes > Alestidae > Hemigrammopetersius > Hemigrammopetersius urotaenia. The sequence goes on along the minus strand of JBBPDC010029337.1, from coordinate 1,705 downwards.
TCATGCGTTCAACCCGTCCATTTCCAGCAGGGTGATAGGGTGTAGTTCTACTCTTTGCTATCCCATACGCAGCGCACATCTGTTTAAACAGATCTGCCTCAAAGTTGGGGCCCTGATCTGAATGAATCCGCATGGGACATCCAAATTGCTGCACTATGGTTTCCCACAATACCTTAGCTGTGGTGCGTGTGGTCTGATCATGAGTGGGGACTGCCCAAGCATATCTAGTGAACATATCTATCATAACTAAGATGTTTTGATACTCATCCCCAGGCCGCCCTAGGGATAGGAAGTCTACTCCTACTACCTCCAAAGGAAACTCAACTACTATAGGGTGTAAAGGGGCTCTACAAGCTGTACGCACTTTACACAAACTGCAGGCCGGGCACCCCATCTGAAACCTCCTTACTTCTAACTCCATCCCAGGCCAGAAGAAATGTCTTCGTAGGTGGCTCAGTGTGCGCTCCGCCCCGGCATGGCCCATGGCCTCATGATAGCTCCTCCAAACCTCCTCCCTCTGACTTGAGGGGCAGATGACCTGTTCAAACAGCTCAGATGTACAAGGGTCAGTTACTTCACGGTACAAAATGCCGTCTCATACCTTCAACTGCTTCCAGTGACTCAGCAGCTTCTTCACTCCAGCCCGTGCAGTCTGACGCTCCTGCACACTGGGCCACTTTTGTTGGTCCACCCAGCTGTAGAGCTGCTGGACCTCTTCGTAATTTGGCAGTCTGTAAATGGGATAGAGGGTTATTATCTGTGTACACAGTGACTGCGGCCCCCATCAAATAGTCTTTGAATTTTTCCATCACTGCCCATTTCATAGCCAGTAACTCCAGCTTAAATGAGCTGTAGTTTGCATCATTCCTTTCAGCAGGGTGTAGGCTGCGACTGGCGTATGCGATTACTTTCTCTTGACCACCCTGGACTTGAGCCAGCACAGCCCCCAAGCCTTGATTACTTGCATCTGTATACAGCACTAAAGGTTGTTCAAAATCAGCATAAGCTAAAATTGGCACTCTCAATTCAAAGTGTCAAATGCTTGTTGACACTGTTCTGTCCAGACAATTGGTCGCCTATTTACCTGTTTGGTGACCGGAACTCCCACCAGCAGGCTATTTAAGGGGCGTGCTATCTTGGCAAAATGTTCTACAAATCGCCGGTAGTATCCTGCTAAGCCTAGGAAAGCCCTCACCTCTTTAATGCTTGTGGGCACCGGCCAGTCCTTAACAGCCTGGACCTTTGACAGGTCAGGGTGAACTCCCTCCTTACTGACCACGTGTCCCAAGAACTTCACTTCTGGTTGCAGCATCTTGCACTTGTCAGGTCGCAGCTTCAGCCCATACCGTTGCAGCCTCTCGAATACCTGCTCTAGATGTCTAAGGTGAGACTCAAAATTTGGAGAATATACAATTATGTCATCCAGATATACCAATAAAAACTCTGTTACCTGTCCACTGAGGCAACGCTGCATCAACCGTTGGAAGGTCGCTGGGGCGTTACACAACCCAAAAGGCATACGCTGGAATTCGAATAGGCCTAGGGGCATGGCAAAGGCAGTCTTTTGGCAGTCATCAGCACAAACCCCCACTTGCCAGTAGCCACTAGCCAAGTCCAAGGTGGAGAACCATTCAGCCTTGTGCAGGGAGGTCAAGGTCTCTTCAATCCGTGGTAATGGGAAAGCATCCTTCTGGGTCACTGCATT
>JBBPDC010029326.1:0-12373 GCA_037974485.1 Hemigrammopetersius urotaenia | reverse complement strand
AGTCAGCTATTTAACCGAGATACTGCAGTCAGAGCATCTATACAACAACTGTCCAAATAATAACTAGCCAACACCTACTCAGATAAGCTGAACACACAAACATACAGTATAGCAAACCATGGTTTTCAATTAATGCGAAACCAACATGATCTAAACAATTCATTTACAGCCAGATCTATGTGCCCTTTATTTTTTTCCTGTAAACAAGGTGATAAAGTAAAGTGGCCCCTTGTAGTAACAGTGTGAACAACATGAAATTCTTTCTCTGCATTTAACCCATTCACCAAGTGAGGATGGGGGCTGCTATCAACGAGGGGTGCCCGGGGAGCAGTGTGCGGGGACAGTACCTTGCTCAAGGGTACCTCAGTGATGACACTAGCAGTGCTGGGATTCGGACCCACAACCTTCTGACTCCCTAACCACTAGGCCACCAGCATGATATGCATTGTATTCAGTAGGATTGTACCATCCATCCATTCATTCTTCTATGCATGCATCGTTGATCCTCTTATCCGAAACATGGCTGTGGGGTTCCGGAGTTTATCCTTGTGTTCAGAAAGAGAAAGGTGGAAGTCCGGCACTGATCAGAAGAACACATTCATGAACACCTAGAGGCAGTTCAGGACTGTGGAAGGAAACCAGAGAACCAGGCAGAAACCCTGGTCAGGAATTAGCCCCAGGCCTTTTCACTGTGAGGTGACAGCACACGCCACTTAGCCTGTTCTGTACAGTTTGATGTCTTTGTGATATTCTTCTTCCATACAGCATGTCTTCTGCTTATATCATAATCATCTGCCACAGACCAAGCTTTCTAATGTCTTATATTATTAGAAAGTACCATCTTTACGCTATGCTGCACGAGTGTAAAAAATGTAATTTTATAACATCAAACTGCATTTGGCTACTAAAATGCATTTCAAATACAATTGCAAAACACATTCTAATTTTCCAATCAGCTAAGTGAGCTCTGCCATTGGTTAGGATTTTACAAGCAGGATTCAAGTTTACCTAACATCAAGTGAACCACCAACCTGATTAAGATTCGAGTAAAGTCTCGGCCAACCGCCAGTAGAGGCCGCTGTTTTAGTTTTGTTAAAGGGACTTTTAAGTTGAAAAGGATGTATATTTCTGTCTGAAAGTCATGTTGTCAGGTGTCCTGTTTTTGGTTAAAAGATTATGTTTTTGATTGGTTTATGTCCTTGTGTATTTAGTACTTAAGTTAAGTTTTCAGTGGGTGGTTATCCCTCACCATTAGTCCTCACGAATCCCGCTCCTTATGTGTCTTCTGTTAAATGTGCTTTTTTTAGGCCATTTTTGGTTTTGTGTTAGTGTAGTCTGTTACTTTTGTGTGATAAAATCCATCAACTCACTCCCCGTGCACGGCTCAACATGACAATTTGACAGAAGTTCTCTCAAAAGGGACTTGTATATTTAATTTCGTTGTTTTATTTGGCTTAAAATAGAAATGTATTATTATTTTTTATTATTATTATGTATTTTTTATATTAATGGAATCATGACTGCATACAAATGAGACTTTACTGATGCTTCTGTTTTCATGCGTGATGAAACTGTAACCATATTGAATGCTAACGCAAAGGTTGATTTATAGTTATTGTAGCCAAGCAGATCTTGGAACATAATTTTGCGTTATAATCATATCGTCTTAAACTATTGAAGGGGTGTCTAACTCAAGTTTAATAGAAGTCAAATAGAAGGAAGTTAAATCTCACCCACTAATATGGCCCATCTCTATAATTAGAGGTTGAAATACTTGCCTAAACACAAATTGGGGATTCTAAATTGACCTTAGACGTAAGTGTGTGTGGCTGTAGTGGGCTGGCGCCGTGTTGGTCCCGGGATAGGCTTGTATGGATTAAGCAGTTACAGAAAATGAATGAATGAATTAATTAATGTAGAACCGCCAACCTGATTAAGATTTGACAGAAGAAACAGGCAGTTACATTTAGATTTACAATAAGAGAATTACAGCGACTAACTGTGAATGAGTGACAACCTAAATTAATATATCAGATGGTAAACAGTGGCAGCTTAAGGCCATTAACTTGATGTTTAAAATGTTTGTTTGTCTTTTTGACCAAGGGGGGTGAGTTGAGGTGGTAGGCACAGAGGACAAAAGTTTTTGCAGACAGTTGGCAATAGCCTTGCCAAAAAGGTCAGGTGCCCAACAAATGAGACTGAAAAAACAGCTTCAGCTAAAGATAGGCTCATTTGTTGGACCATGTGGATAATAGCACAGAAACATTTGAACCCTGAAATGGACAGAAATTTGTGGCACACCGGAACCAGGTCTGTGGACCACTGTTCTCTTAAATAAAAGATAATCCTTCAATCTGCTCAGTCATAGATGCATGTCATTGTATTGAAAACCAAAATAAAAACAACATCCAGGTCACCCTGAAGAAGTAAAGAAATAAAAATATATATATTGGTGATTCTCCAGTGAAAATGCCTGGGAAAAATTCAACAACAAATAACATACATCCCTGTCTAGAGACTGTTGATAATAAAAGAAATGGAAAAAGAAAAACAATGCTATTAATGTATTCATGAGTTCTCTCAGAAGGGACTTGTGGTTTTCATTCTGTTGTTTTATTTGGCTTGAAAGACAAACTAATGTAATTTCAAATTATTTTATTATTAATATATTATTTATATACGCCTAATTAATGGAAGCATGGCTACATCCAAATGAGAGTTTGTTGACGCTACAGGTCTTCTGTTTTCATGCGTGATGAAACTGTAACCGTATTGAATGCTAACATAAAGGTTGACTTGTTGTCAAGCACATCGTCTCTCATCATTTTGCATTATCATCATTTCGTCTTAAACCATTAAAGAGGTCAACTCAAATTTAAAACAAGTAAGCAAGTTTAAATCTCACCCACCAATATAGTCCATCCCTTCAATTACAGGTCGAAATATTTGTCTGAACACTACAGGAGACACATCATGTTCAGGCATTCAGAATTATACTATCATGCAGTGATATCGGCTAGGTCCAATGCTTATAAGAAAATTAGTAATAAACAGAGAATTGCTTCAGGAGAGAATAGTTTACTGCAAACAGCAATTCATTTATTCGGCCCAAAATATTTTCTGCTATATGGAAAACGTACTGGGACACATTACAGCAACTAGGACCTTACATTCCAATACATAGACTTTAATATGGAGTTGGTCCCCCCTTTGCAACTATAACAGCCTCCATTCTTCTTGGAATGTTTTGGAGTGTTTCTGTGGGAATTTATGCCCATTCATTTTATGAAGCATTAATGAGGTCAGCCACTGATGCTGGAGGAGAATTCCTGGCTCGCAATCCTCGTTCAAGTTCATCCGAAAGGTGTTGGATGGTGTTGAGGTCAGGGCTCTGTGTGGGCCATTCAAGTTCTTTCATCAACCATCTCTTTATGGACCTTGCATTGAGCACAGTCTTGCTGGAATAGAAAAGGGCCTTCCCCAAACTCTGTCCTAAGTAGTGTTCTGTGTAAAAAAAAAGTTTTAGGATCAATCCGACTATCAGAATTAGAACAGTATGGTAAGCTTAAAAATAAAAGACATTGTTCAAAAGAACACTGTTTGTCCCAGGTCAGTTTCAGACTTGATGATGTGGTTCAGGTTGAGCCAGAATTTTGTCAGCCTGATGCTCGCAAAACAACACTGTGTGATATAACTACAGACAGGGCTGGATTACTAAATTATAGGTTTTTTATTAGTAGTCATCTTTTTAAAAAAAAGTAATAAAGCGCATTCTCCTTGTAGTTGTGTGGGTTTCTTCTGGGATCTCTGGTTTCTCCCACAGCCAGCTGGGGATTCTAAATTGACAGTAGATGTTGTTAGCAAATTAGTTAGCGTGTTAGCAAATTCTGTGTGCCTGGCACCCCGTTCAATGAACGAATGAAGAAAATACATTGGAATATTGGATTGATACCAAAAAATTCTGATAGCTTGACTGGTAGCTGGACAGTAGATCTGTTGCTAATTAGTGATGGGTGAGTGATAGTGATGGATTTTCAGAAATAATGTTGATTGTTCAGAATACAGAAAAGTAGATTTCTTTACAAAGTTTACAGAACAAGTTAGGATTGTTAGTGACTTGGAGTCCTGGTCACATGATCATAGGATAATCATGGCCTGGCAATAGGTAGTCAGCTATTAACGCCTTTAATTACACCGTTGATAATATTACGTGCTATGAAAAATGGAAGGAATGGATCAGAGAAAAGTGGGGTTTTTTTGTGTGTAATTTTACCATTTGCCCAAGCTGATAAACACAAATTCTTTCTTAGTTTCATTATTCTCATAGATCTACTGTAATATGATCCTGAATAATAAATTAAATGTATGCAATTCCGTAGTACTGACATAAAATGTACTATATACAAAAATTGCAAAAGCAATATCTTCATAAAATGGTAACAGCAATAGAGGCATATATTTAAGAGATTTGGTCAAATTTCTGCTTTGCCTACATGGAGAACATATGTTCGTAGCAGGATTTCTGAAGATTCATTAAAAGTTCTCTAAAGTAAACGAACAGTTTGTGCCGCGGGGATGCAGTGAGCCCCAGATTTAGAAGCCTGTGAACGGACCTCATTAAAAACTGTGACATAGCAACATGATTAAAAGTGCCATAGAACTGTTTCTACCATGACATCACCACAGTGAAGATGCCATGCCATAGTAAAAGCCTCACCAGAGTTTGAGTGGCATAGCTCATTTTATTTCATTTCACTCTTAACTTATTTCTTCTGTCATCCTTTTTTTCCCCTGCTCGACTTCCTATGTCTGTAGCTGTAGGATTATGGTCCATCCTCCTGGGGTTAATTTAGCAGTAGGGGCTCAGAATAACAATTTCCTAAATGTCAGCCTGGCAATAAACCTCATTTTCTGAACTTAGAACAATTTGATTTAACTGTCCCCCTTCAACCTGCTCCGTGGGAATAGCATTGTCTTATCTTAACTTAGCCTGTAAATATGCCTTTTTCCCATCGACTGCTATCAGCAAGTCCACTTCCATCAAAGGCACCCAGGCTGTGAAACCTCCATCTCTCCTTTTACACGCAAACTCAAAAAGTCAATAAACTCTGAGAGAGAGAGAAATCAGAATACATGTGCAATATTAAAGAGTCTAAAGGTCAGAGGAAGGCTATGGACTCTTTTTTTTTTGTAGGTCAGAGATTAGTTGCATGCCAACACTGGCTGAAAGTGTTAACCTGTTGAATGGGCCTGTGTACGCTGGCAGCTACATGGTTATTGTCATGTCTCGGCCAGTGGCCGGTAGGGGTCACTGGGTTTGGTTTTGTTTTGGGGACTTTTATTTTGAATTTTGTGCACGTTGGTGTCCTGTATCTCGTTTTCAGCAGTCTTGTGTTTAGTTTGAGTGATTGGGTTTTGTCATTGGTTTCTGTCTGTGTCATGTCATGTATTTAAGTTTTTATGGGCCTTGGTTGTCTGTCCATCGTCCTGTGTAGCATCACATCACTCTCACGTTTACATTTATGTTCAGTTGCTTCTTGTATCGGCCCTCGAGCCAGGTTTATTTTCTTGTTTTATGTTTCTAAATAAAGAAATCACAATCATGGATGCCTGCCTCCACAAAATCTCCACAAAAACTGCAAATATTCTCCACTTTTTTTTTGTTTTTTAATGTCAATATGGTTTTTTTTTTACTCTTTTTAGTTCTAAATTACAGGCCGGCGGCTGTGGTTCGGGGGACGAGATTTCATTTTAGGTTCAGCTTGCCGTTGGCGAGAGTGTGTGCTCGGGTGTACTGGGGGTTTGTACATTCTAGAGAAGTCGTGACTTTTACAGAGCGTGTGGATTGCCGGACTGCCTCTGTGTACATTTTCGTTGAGGACAGTGTATTAAGCTGAATTTAAACCTCTCTCGCTCTCGCTTTCTCTCTCTCTATCTGTCTCTCTTTCTGTCTTTCTCTCACATTCTGTCTTTCTCTCTTTCTGTATTTCTCTCTCTCTCTTTCTCCATTTCTCTCTCTCACTCTCTGTCTCTCTCTCTCTCTTTCTCTCTCTCTGTCTCTCTCTCTTTCTCTCTCTCTGTCTTTCTCGCGTTCTCTCTGTCGCAGCATCTTGGCATGGTATCTCGGCCCAACGACCGCCCCTGTATACATTTTCGTTAAGGGTAATGTATTAAGCTGAATTTAAAATACATTTTTTAATTAAAGTGTTCCAAATTCAGTAATTTTTTTCTTAGAACTGAACTAATAATTTTGGTTAAAACCCCAGTAAATTCGTAGAAAAAAAGAGATACAATATTTTATTTCGTGGCAATATGGTAACATCTCCTTCTTGGTTGACGATGCGCCCTCCTGGCACGACACCCCTGTATCCCTCTCTTCAGCTGGGGATGTCAGGTCTATCCGATAGTAGCCACGCTCCGGGTCTCCGAATATGGATGAAAAAAGTAGATAAAACCAGAGAAAAATGACCAGAACTAGCATGTAATGGTAGTGCATGGTGTCAGAATTAAAGACTTAAGTTAAAAGTTGCAAGAAAATAAAAACAGTAAATAAGAAAGAAGCTCAGAAATTAGCACTGCCGTAACAGGCTGTCACACATGGAGGGCGCCTGAATAGTTCATTCTCAGTGAACGCTGCCACCAACAACCAGCACCCAGGGAGCAGTGTTTGGGGATGGTACCTTGCTCAAGGGTACCTCAGTGGTACCACTAGCAGTCTTGAGATTCAAACCTACAGCCTTCTGATTACAAGTGCAACTCCCTAAACACTAGGCCTCCAGTTAAGTGTTTAACATTAAATGTTTTAACTGCAACCAGTAGTTATTTACTGTTAGTTTCACTCCTTATCTTATCTTATTGTTATTATTATATATCTTTATGATGTGTCAGACAGAGAGAGAAACACAAGAAATCCAAATAAAACGCACAGCAGAATTCAAGAAACTAAAGCTCAGGTCAGTTATATAAAAAAAAGGCGTGCATCACATTTTGTTGTGGTTTAATTAAGAACAATCAGGCCATGAATGCATCTATGGGTTCAGCCGTAATTAACCATTAATGGCTTGGTAAGAGCTGACAAGTTCATACCCTCCAATGGTATAGCAGTAGGTGCTCTACCATTAATGAATATAGAAGTTTGAATCCATGGTACAAGACATTTGTTTAACACAAGCCATTTTTGCTCATAAACCCAATTTTTACAGCAACCACGAAATCACACCTTGAATTTTCTCACAGAAATGAATCTAGATGTTTTGGTTATTGTTGAACTGGGAATGGATGTGTGGTACTGGACTCCACACAGGTTGCAGACAGATACTAGGTCTGATTCCCAGTGGGGAATCTGGGAGCTTTCTGTGTGGAGTTTCTTCATGTTCTTCCAGAAACTTCTGTTTCTGTGCCCGATGTTAGAATAACCAGCTCAGTAAAAGGATGAATGGAAAGATTACAAATGTATGCATGAATGTAACATAATGTGACATATCTCCCTTATCATAAAAAAGAAAAATGAAAAAAGATCTCCCTAAGACCTATGCCTAGACAATCAATGAGGTCAGATGAAAAAAAAAAAAAAAATTGCTTAAGTGTGTCCTGCTCACAAAGCAATCAGCATAGTTTTAGCAGAGAGTTTTAGCAGAGATCTCAGCAAAGTCAAACTGTGCCACACTAGTAATGTTCATCCACAGCTAAACTCCTATCTCTCCATCATCACATATAGCTATTTTCTTTCATATGGAGTTTTAGAATCTTCATCAAAGAGCAACAACATGTCCCTTTGGGAAATGTGGCTTACAAGTTGAAAAGCAGAGAGGTGTGGCTGAACAGAGGAGGAGACACAAGCATTTTAAAAGGAATGCTGCCACTTTTCAGCACTTATAGCAAGGGGTGTTCAGGAGAAGGCCACAGCCTTTCTAACCGAAAAGTGCTCAAATGGCTCTATGGCAGAAAAGCGTGATCTCTTCTGTAAAAGCTCCAACGGTTACATGCTGAAAAAAGAAAAAGTAGGTTATGGGAAGCTTTGCCTAACCAAAGCACATAACATGTGAATTAAATAGAAATAAAGAGCTAATTTTATCAATAAACCAAAAGTTACATAAGGAAATTACATCCTTATGAACAAGGATGTCATCTTTCATTATTGTTTATATTACTATTAAATAATAATAATAATAATAAATATGGTCTCTGCGCGCAAAACCTGTTTTACCCAAATAACCTCTGCATAACATAAATGAAGCAGTAGTGTGACCTCAACAGCTTGCACACATTGGCCATCTGTGCATTAGAAATGATACAGCAGGTTTATAATTAAAAAATGTATTCATATAAGTTATATTTCACTTTCATCACTATTTTGAGTCTTTAGATCTAGTAGAACTTGTAACTTTTTATTTTGTTGGATTACGACCGTGAATTGTAGAAGTCATGTTTTGACGTTTTGGTTTCTGTTTTGTGTCAATTTCATTGGTTTTCATAAATTTCTTTAATGTATTTAGGCTCAAGACAGTGTCACTTCTGTGCCAAGTTAGAATGCACTGCCAAGCAGCACACGTGACATTTGTGAATGCTGACCTGTCAACCTGAGAGCTAAAATAAGAATCACCAGCCATGCAGAGGTTGTATGAATTGATACATACTTAATTGGACTTGTCTTGTTTTATCACATATGTCATTTCATTTAATCCCTTGTTACTTATTTTGATGTGATTTTTGGAACATCATTGCTTCTCAATATAATAATGGATGTTTATTTATATGCATATAGTAAGAACGCTCAGTTTCACGTCAGTGTCTTTGAAGGACTCGATTGGGAGTGATGAGGTTCCCTGACGTCACCTAAATTAATCCTAAAGGTGTTCTGACATATATCCTGTTATTGATAGCAGATATAATTGAGGTGAGGTGAGGATGTGACTGGTTACACCAAAGTTTCATTAAGTTCCTAGCTGTTGGGAGAATCAGTATATTCCAATTGTCTTAGGATTTGAAACAGAAAGGCTTTATGTAGGGACACAGACTGTTGAGCCCCCGTGCTCCTTTGACCAGGTGAGGCGAATCTCTTCTCTTTATTTACATGGATTACTGAACCCAAGGTAAAAAGGAGAATGTCCACCACAACACATGCTACAGACTAACTCAACAGGACTGCTTCACACACGCACCACAATCAACTTCATTTGCTTATCTGGGTGGGATATTTTGGTGAGGTCAACAGTCATACAATACCAGTTAAATGTGCAAGAGTGTTAGCCTGCATAAGGCATGTGTGTTGCATTATTTTAACCTGACTACTTAACCCACTGAGGTCCGAGGTTGTTCTGACATTTTGAGGCAGTTTGCTATTCCTTTACATTTTTAAGTATTTCACCTAACTAAAAACATTTATGCCAACTGTGACACATATATGGCTATATTCTGGAAAGCCTCCGCAACAATAATATGTGAGTAAAGTGAATGTAATGAAATTAGTTTTTTATGTTTTTTAATTTTTTTTAAGTATTGTGTAAATATGACAAAAACTATTTTCAGAGGTCTTCAAACAAGGTAAAAAAACACACCCTAAGTATGTCTGAGCAAGACTTTTGAAGTTTGAACCTTGTAAACATATGTGTTGGCTACAAAAAGGTAAGGAGAGCATTCAGAAATGTTATGTAGGTTTACTAGTCTTCAAGGTTTCTTGTGATGTTACTTATATGTTTCTAGGACAAAACCTCACAGAGATTTAGATGATTGTTTTGGAAAAGTCAAAAACTCCCCCGGGGGTTTTGCTTCAACCTCAGAGGCTTAACCACCTCATCCTTAAAAATGATGATAATAGACAGTGTTATTCACTTTTCCCCTAGGAAAATATAGGTAAAACATTGGATTTGTCCAGTTGCTAAAGAATCGAAATCAGGAAACTGCTTAGTACCAAAGTAGCAAAAGATAGCATTGCCTTAAGGTAGGGGTGACAATATATAAATACATGCATTTCATCTGTGAATGTGTGCCTGCTATTGCTAATGTTTGGAGGCACACAAACATTGGTTTTATGGGCAAAATAGAAGTTTGTGTCACAAAAACTCTCAAGAACCCTCTTCTGATTCTGTTCAGTCAGCAGCTGGCACACTGTCGCTGATCCACAGAGGGAGTCTGAATTTGCTGCCTCATTCCAAGCCTTTCATGGATAAGGATAGCTAAATGTTTAGCTGAGTATATAGAATGATTACTTTTAATTTAACCACAACAAACAGTGACACGTGTTTTATGACCTGAGCTTTGGCATTTTGGAATCTGTTTATGAGTGTTTTTTTTCTCTGTGTTTGTGTTCTTCCACATTTTGTCTTCTTCCAGCCACCTTAACCGTGACATCGCAGAATCTCTTCAACACATATTTTACAGGAGACTTGACTATCCGCCCTCTCTACCCATACATTACAGAGCCAATCTTAACACAAACATTGGGTATACACACAGACTGCCCAGGATATTAACAGATGTTTTGACGTTGCTCAGAGAAGCGGCACCTTTGTTGGCTATAAAAAGAATAATACAAATAAAACTTGAGAGAAATAGTATAATTGTAATAAATTGTAATAAAATGTAATTTCTTTTGAAAATTGCTTTTAAAAACTTTGGGTATCATAAGATACACTAAACATAACATACACCTGTACGGCACAAAATCAGATGAATTGCTTGGCATTTAGTAGGTACTTTTTAAGTGCATATCATGATAATTATTATATTTCTACCTTAAGGGTCTGTTTCTCCTACCCTGTAACACCCCCACTAGCAGCCCTCTTAGTAGACCGTTTTTTTTTATAGGAATATGATGCTGATGCCATCTGATTTGCCCACAGACTGGCTGTACAGGAGATTTAAAACAACAGCAACACTGTAAAAAGAAAAAACTAAATATCGACTGGGCAGTTTAGCAGCAGGGACGTTGAAGAGAACCCCTACCTCCATTCCCACTCAAATTGATCCTTAAAGAAAAATGCTCAAATTCTGGATGATGCTTCACCTGCTTGGCTGAGTTTTCACATGATTTAGAGAGAAATTCTTTCTCTCTTACTCTTTATAAAAGGTACTAGAAAATGGTAAAGTATGTGGTCCACTTTAGCTGCAAAATGGACAAATAACCTTGTTTATTTTGGGAATAAAAGTATGGGTGAATGATTTTAATCAAATCAGTTCTGTATTTCCCATCAATGTATTACTAGAGACAAACATATTTTATTATTAATGTGATTTTTTTGGGTTTGGCTTGCTAAATGTACCCTCAGCTCTCTATTACTTAAATCTCTTCCCCGTTCAATTTATGCTGCCTCCTTCTGTGAACACTGCTTATTTTCGTAGTCGAGTCAGTTTCTTTCCCCTCATCTAAGTAGTGCGTCTATCCGCGGAGTGCAGAGCCTTGGAGTTTTTTGAGCTCTGGTTGAGGGAGGTCTTGACACGAATCTAGCCTTCGCTCTGTCTCCGCCCACTTGCTAATCTAAGCCACTGCAGGAAAAATTGATTTGGAGGACAGGCTTAGAGACTAGAGAGAGAGAGAGAGAGAGAGAGAGAGAGAGAGAGAGAGAGAGAGAGAGAGAGAAAGACAGAAACCTCTTTCTTCTTGTTACAGAAGCCTGGAGGTTCTTTGCTGGGTGAGGGCGACAGCTCATTAAGCTCCATCAGCCTTTAGCCTCTTTCTTTTGAGGAGAGCGTCTGACCCAGCAACTGCCCAGTCCTGCTGCCAGAGGAGAGAAGAGCATCTTCCTCTGTTGTTCGCTCACAGCAGTGGGAAGAGGATAATGAATGCAGCTTTAGCATCTACTGCTGAACCACTGCTGGTTCGGCTGCTTTACTAAGTATGTAATTGCTAGGAAGAGACAAGTGAAAGCTCTCAGAGTTCTCTATCTTTTTTCCCCCTCTTTCTTGTGGCACATGGCTCAATAAGTGCATGCAGATGGCTTGGATATATGTTTGGTAGTAACAAGATGCAAAACAATTGTTTAGCTATGTCTTCTGCTATGAAGAGAATAACAGTTTGACCATGTCCCAAGTATTTGTGCAGTGAGTCTGTGGAATGTTGGTCAGTAGTTCCGGCTACTGGGGTGGATCAGAGGTGGTGTTGGCAGCCAGCACTGTGTCAGTTCAACATGGGAAGCTATGTTGCTATTTCTGAAGAACAAATGGGGGGTGCTGGGGTGCCCCCATATATATTGTGAATTGTACTAAGTAATATATTTGTATATATATTTTATAATATTATATATGTAAATATATGAAATAGCATATATGAAAATACATGAAAATATTGCAATTATTGGCATTTTCATATATTGAATAAATACATTGTTATACTGTTTAATATATTATTATATATATTGGAATATGTTCCACAATA
>JBBPDC010029269.1:0-12375 GCA_037974485.1 Hemigrammopetersius urotaenia | reverse complement strand
ACATCTGACAGCTGACATGTCATAAATCTTAGGGGTCATAAATCATTTTTGACATAAAGTATATACTATAACTACTCTTGTTATTAGTATTTAATTTGTTCATTTTCTGTAACCACTTAATCCTTACTCGTCACGGGTCATGGGTACCCAGAGCCTATACCAGAACCAATGGGTGCAAGGCAAGAACTCACCCTGGGCAGGGTGTCAGGCCACCACAGGGCCCACACACTCACACCTACGGTCAATTTAGAATCTCCAATTCAACTGCCGCACATGTCTTCGGATTGTGGGAGAAACTGGAGACCCCAGAGGAAACCCAATCCACCACGAGGAGAACATGTAAATTCCACACACACAAGGTGAGGACCCAGAGTCAAGCCCCCAACATTGGAGGTGTGAGGCAACAGTGCTGCCCACTGCACCACCATGGGGCCTAGTTTTGTATAACTAATTGTTTTGGGAGTGTGTCTATGGGAATATGTGCCTATTCAATTAAAAAAGCACTTGTGAGGTCCAGTTTCAGTTTATCCAGAAGGTCTGTCCTTGCGTCAGGGCCCTGTGTAGGCCACTGGAGCTGTTAAAATTAACATTACCCTTTATTGGAACTAAAGGGTCTTACCCAAACTCTACAAAACAGCCCAAGAACACCTCTCCTTCCCTTAACTTTGCTTGCATTCTGATGCAGATTCATTAATCAGACTGCCAAATGGTAAAGTATGCAAACACATATTGTTGTTCAACTGGCCTTGTGCATAGTGATCTTAGACCTTTGGAAACCACTGTTTGTCTATGGAAACCCAATTAATTAAGTTTCAGATACAAAGTTTTTGTGCTAATGTTGCTTCCAGATGTGGTTTGGAACTCTGTGGTGAATGATGAAAGGGTGAGTGATTTTTAATAATGCTTACAGTTGACTGGGGCAGATCAAGCACAACCAAAGTGTGTATCAGTTGTATATTTAATTATACACATCACTGGGTGTTTTAAACTGCACATGGTGAAATTTCATCCACTGGCACATCACTTGAGCTGTCTTTGGGTCATATGTGTGCAATGGATAATGGACGCTTAAAGATCATGTACATGGGTATCAGTTTTGTTTGAAATGTGCTGGGCGAGTTGGGGGAGGGTTGAATTTACTGATATTTCAAATAGTGGTAGAGATGAAATGGCCCTCGACAAAAAATGATTCCCAGGATAAATGACGCCTGTGGGGATGACGTATCCCCAGGATAAATGATGTCTATTCATATGCTGGTAGAGTCCTAGAAAATCGTTAGAATGTAGGCTGCATTTCTGCAATGTTTTCTAAAGGTCCTTTTAATTGGAACAGCCTTAGATGATACTGAGTTCTAGAAATGTAGCCCACCTAGATCACAGACTAGCTTTTGAAACCGCTTTAAGAATGAGGCATAATATAGGGCAGCCAATTAAAACTGTGCTAATCTACATATATCAGTGCTTATAGCATAGCAACAAAAACAACGTATTTAATTCTAAGAATGAATTATGACTCCCTTTGGTAAATAAAAACACGCAATGGTCAATTACAGACCTTAGAGGAAAAAAGCAATAGGAAATGAGAAAAATGTAGGATAGGGATTCTTTAAAATAACTCGTTCATTATGAATTCAGTTTAGTTTACTCGTACCCTTCTACTTTTTGTCCTACATTCTTCAGAAGCACAGTTGTTGCCAGCTGCAGTGTTGTTACAAAGTGCTGTGCTCTGCAGTGTCCAGTCATTTGTTTTTAAAATGGGACACAGAAGTCTGATCCACAAATAGAGATACATCACATTAGTATATGTGTGTGTGTGTGTGTGTGTGTGTGTATGGGAAATGAGTCAGAGAAGTACAGTGAGAAAAATCTGAGACACTGTTCTTCTTAAGCCATTTTCTTCTGAATGGGATAACAGAGTGTGCTCACTATATTCACTATAACAATAACCATATTCACCAATTTTCTACCAGTTCAGTCTTAACCAAAATACAAATGCATAAGCATAAGGGCAACTGTCGGCCGGGTGATTAGAGAGTTGCCTCTGTGATTGGAAGGTGATGTGGGTCAAATCCCAGGACTGGCAGTGGCACCACTGAGGTATCCTTGAGGAAGATATCATCCTCACACGTTGCCCCCTGAGCACGGCTTTGCTGCCTGGGTTAAATGGGTTAAATACAGAGAAAGAGTTTCACACTGTTCCCACTGCCTGCTGAGTTGTGGTGTGATAACAGAATAGGATTTGAATAAAATTTTTGCCAACTTGTTATAAAGCTTCCCCAGTGTCATGACAGTAATAGTTAAAGAACTGTAACTTATGGCCCAACCAGAACTGATCGTTTCATGTAAAGTATGCTCAGCTACAAATGCATTTCTTCTGGACTGTGTAAGCACTTGTAGAAGCAGAACATTTAGCTGTTCCACACTGTATTGTATGAAACGACGCATTGTAGAAAAATGCAGTTATGACAAATTCCGTAGATGAGAATGTAAATTCGAAGCAGCCAGTCATTATATATATAGTGAACGTTGCTGCTCTCTGAGCTCTGAGTCGAAAGCAGGCACACAGCAGGAGCAGCAGACTCAAATAGATGATCACTCACTCCCTCCTGCTGCTTCCTCTGGCCCCGAGAGGAGTGTGGCAGTCCAATAGGGAAAGGAGACAGACAGGCAGCAGACAACTGAAACTGCTTTACTGTCTCAGACTGCAGATCCATCACAGCAACACTGTAGGTTTACTGTTTTTCTGTTTCCTCTTCTTTATCTATCTATGTATCTCTCTCACTCTCTCTCTCCCTCTCCCATTTGTCAGCTGCCGCTGGCTAATCATTAAAGCAGGAGAGCTTGAGCTTGGTCAGGGGGAGATCCCTGATGGAAAGTGACAGTGTGTGTGTGTGTGTGTGTGTGTGTGTGTGTGTGTGTGTGTGTGTGTGACCTCAGGATCCTTTTAGCACATCAAAGTTAGCCAAACTGACAAATAAAGTGTCATGGTCCAATGAGATTTCACCCCAATTAACCCCTCCTCCATATCTCTGTCTGTCTCTCTCTCTCTCTCTCTCTCTCTCTCTCTCTCTTTCTCTCTTTTCCTCTCTCTGTCTCTCTCTGTCTCTCTCTCTCTCTCTCTCTCTCTCTCTCTCTCTCTCTCTCTCTCTCTCTTTCTCTCTCTTCCTCTCCATGGCAAAAATAATTTTTGTCTAATTCAGCATTCTGTTGCCTACCAAATCCATAAATCATATCCATTAAGTATAATAAAATCAAATAATCAAACACTAAAGCCCAAACAAAACAAACATTTCCTCATATGCCTCCTTACCATTCTAACTTGTAAATCCTGATGGGAATAGAAATCTGAAAATAAAGGTTCCTAGATGTTCTTGGCTCAGATGTACTGTTAGAACAAACATCTTCTTATTAGAATCCAACCTCATGCATGTGAAGAACCTTATGTGATGGAGTATTTAGTATATTTTTATTTTTGTGTCAACACAAGCGGAACAACCATTATGGGGCCTGTAGAAAGAAGCCACACTGATAACTATAGATGCTAATCTCTTCAGTCACATTCGTATCACTGTAGCTTTCAGCCAAGAGAAGATCCTGTCAGGTGGTGTTTTGACTTTTTGACCCTGAACCACAACATCCTCCAGTTGACAAATAGACAGTAATGGCCAGTCACTGTCTATCTTCTCCTGACTTACATCTCAACTCCTCCTGCCTGTTCTAGAGCCACAAAGAGACTCTTTCTGTTTCCACCACCAAACTGTGAGTAGCTGTCTTCCTCTTCATCCCTGCTGTTCCATGAGCTGTGAGCATCTTCCATCCAGCCTGTGCCAGGAAATCCCTACATTCTACCTCTGCATCCAGGCCTGCCACTCTTTGTAAATCATCCACTGAAAAGTTCCTTAGGGGACCAAAAGTGGGTTTTTTTGTGGCATGATCCAAAGGTCAAAAATATCTCAGCTCTTCTCTGACATTTAGAAATGTTTTGCTGTGTCCCCCTTAAATGCAGTTTTATTTGGTTATTAATTACACACCTTCAGTTGCTTTCATAGTAGAACATTTATGCACTAAGAACAACTTGTACACTAGCATAGTATCTGAGACAAAGTCAAAGTCAAAATGAACTTTACTGTCATTTCACCGTATACAAGCGTACAGGGAAACGAAATGGCGAGAGCTCTGGATCTGCAGTGTATATACAAATACTTAGAAGAAATAATATTTAGAATTAAAAATTTCTATCTATGTTATGTGCAAATGGGTAAGCTATATTAATATACTATACATATACAGTAAAGATCTGAGTGAAGATGTATTCCTTTGGTATTCTGAACACTCATGTTTCTCATATTAAAAATGCTACAGAAATTGTTTGTAGTTGCTGTGCTGAAATTTTAAGCATGCACATGAGCAACAGCATGCAAAATGATTTATATATTTGTATTTAAATTTTAATTGACTTCAAATGGAATGTGTCATACAGTCCTACACTGTGATGAGAGATGGCAGCATACACACTTGAGCTGCTTATTCTGCTCTCATGTCACACTTTATGCAGTGACCAAACAGATGTTGATACAGTATATGGTAAAGTAAGCAGTGTCCCCTACACAGTCAAGCTACATACACAGTGCCACTCAAACAGCCGTCAAGGCACGGATGGTAAATGAATAAAACTCATACATTTGGACGTAGAACTGGCCTGCACACACTTTTCTTGCTTGTATTTTAGCAATATAATAACCAAAAGAGACGGATGCGATTTAGTTGACTGTTAATCGGTTACTTAAACAGTAACTATAACACCATGCAACAAAAAATTCTTACACAATCTCAGCACACTGATTTCGACTGTAATTTATTTTCATGTAGCTTCAAGGGTTTAGTTAGAAACATCATTTTTAGAATGTCACCCAATCTGCACTATTTGCACTCTTGCCTTGACTTTTTTCAGCCAAATCTTGGTGTTGTAAATGAAGAACATGGAGAGAGATTTCACAAAGACATCCAGGTGATGGAGAATCGGTACCAAGGACAATGGGATGAAGTCATGATGGGTGACTATGGAGTTTGGTTTGTACTGATGACTCAACTCACAAGAGACAAAAACAATTGTCATAGTGTATGTATAAGGGAAAGGGGAGGACGCAACTATTGAGGAAGGAAATATACAGTTTTAATAGGGAAACACAACACAGAGAACACAAGCTAGAACAAAGGAAAACGAAAACCCCGACTACCAAACCAAAATTGAAAAACAGAAATCAAAACAGAACATGAACAATGAAATACAAAACCTCAAGGCTCGTGCTAGCTAGAACTCAGGTACGAGATTCATATAGAGGCCATCCAAGCCAACAGGCAAGATGCAATGCGGCAATAAAGAATCAAGAACACCCAGGGCGCAAACACCAACTCAAAAGGGCATAGCACAAGCCTGTGAACAAAAGAACAACAGAAAATCATTAAACACACAAGGAGAATACAACCAAAGAACCAGAGGGGCTCATACACACACAGGAGGTGAACTAATACCGGAATACTGAGTCGGGGTCAGGCTGGGAACTATATAGTGCGGGGGAAACGAGACACATGTGGAGCTAATCAGGACACAGGTGAAACTAATCGGGACGGGGCGTGATACAAACGGAAACACGGGGACTAGAAAGGGAGGAAGGGCAGAAGGGAGGAAGGGACCAAGGGAAGAACGGAGGTGGATTGGGACGCGGGAAGGTACGGAGACAGAAAAGTACAGAAAGAAAAACACAGAGACGTAGGGGCAAAATAACGGAAAAACTAATATTCAGGAGATGGGGAGCGGTGTCTACGAGGAGAGGGCGAGGCACCGTGACAACAATCCAGTGTACACTTTTAAATGATGTGTGTTTGTATGTGTGCATTATATGTGTGCGTGTTTTATGTGGCTATTTTATTGTGTTTAACAACATAGTTAAATAGCCTGTACATTTACAGTAGAGCAGAAAGATATGACCTTTTATATATTTTTTTTCTTTCTCTGGTATGGAAATTAAATGAGGTTCTTATTGTCACTTTTACAATGAGGGAAGATGCAGCTGTGAGAGAAGTTCAGCTAGAATGCCTGTCTGAATGAGCAGCTGTACAACCCACACCTGCACAATGATCCCGATGAGGAGGGAAAAAACAGGTAGTCTGTAGAAAAGTGTGGAGCGTGGAGGTGTAAGAGGGAGACATTAGAGGCAATCAGAGAGGGGTAGATTACTGAGAGGAATCATCAGAGGAGAGTTAATGTGTGTGTGTAAAGTTTTAGAGGGTGTCCCTCTAAAACAAAGATGAAAGAGAGAGAGAGAGATGAGGGGAAGAGAGACATGGCAAACAGAGAGAAACAGAGAGAGGGGAACGAGAAGACAAAATGAGGTTTGTGTGGTTTTATGTTTCAAAAACATAACGATTTTTATTACTACTTTCAATCGCCAGTCACTACATAACAGCCAAGAGAGGCAGAGTCTAGTCTAAATTTACTCCTCATACTCCTCTCTTGGGGACTGAGAGAGAGAAAAACATGATCTGTGGGCAGAGAGAAAGAGAGACAGTGCAGGAAAGACAAAAATGAAAAGAAAAAACACAGAAAGACAAAAAGGGAGACCAAGGAAGAAAGATAGAGGGAGTGAAACCGAGACAGAGAAACAGAGGAAGAGAAGGGTATGAAAGATACAGTGAGAGCATGAAAGAAGGACAGAGTGAGAACATTAAAATGTTCTCGGGGTTATTCGTTTTTATTCATTTATTTATATTTCATTCTCATCACTTTAGTTGCCAGTTTGTAAAGATATAATCATAAAAAAAAATAAACACATTGTTTCTCCTCCTCATATGTAAGGTCATCATTAAGGGCTCCTCATCTTGTCTGACAAAAGAAACATTCCCTTTTCTCTTGACCACGTTTTAGCAAGAGTGCCTGTGGCATCAAACACAGCACCCATTTTCCTCTCACAAAGTCTAGTCTTTTCCCATGTTTGATTCGAGATAAAATGCGCTAGACACGACATCTGTTAAAGGGTCCATTTCCTTTATTTTCTTATCTTCTCCATTCATGATACATGTGTGGTTTTATGTATTAATTACTTGTACTATCTATTTAAATTACACTTGTAGAATTTGTTGCTGTGAATCTGTTGTCAGGCCCTCTGTTCTTTCTAGCTCGGAATGAATGAGCTAAACATTGTCACACACACCAGTTATGCGCATCATTTCCGGTACCTTGTGTATCACGTAACTGGCGTGTGTGCCAATGGTCATTCAATTCGAGCTAATCAGAACAGAGGGCATCACAACAGATGCTTATATATTTAGCAGTGTATATAAACAAGGAAATAGTAAACAACCAGTGCTCAGTCACTGAGTCCATCATTTGCCCATTATCGACTCCCAATGCCTACAAGGTTCCATGAGTACTCTGGGTTTATTTCTTGGTTCTTTCACTGTGTTGTGTGTATGTGAATGCAGATTCCTGGTGGGAATCTTTACTCTCTGCGAGAGTGTTCTCCTAGTAGAACAGCATGGTTTACCAACTCTTTTGTGTACAATTAATGACTGGGTTTATTTGCCACACAACGCTGGACAAAAAATTGCACCAGCGGCCTGATAGAATGACTGAGCCCCACAAGAGGAGAGACAAGAAGTGTGATTCTACTCCTGTCTAGATAAAGGGTGATGTGAAGCCCATGTCTCGACGGCTAGCTCCTGGTGAGACTGATTCAGATCCGTGAGCTGCTGACGGAGCTGATCCAACTCCCTGCAAGTCACAAAATGACTTTTGGAGAGCCTTCCGCAGCCCAGCGACCTCCTGCTTCAACCCACCAACCTCAGCCGCCTGCTGATTCACAAAAGGCTCAGCCATTCTATCAGGACGCAGGCCAAACTGTTTGCCAAGTGTTGCGTGGCAGACAAACCGAGTCGCGGATTGTACACGAAAGAGTTGGTAGACCATGCTGTTTTGCAAGGAGAATGCTATTGCAGTGAATAAAGATTCCCACCGGGAATCCGTGTTCATATACACACATAACACCAGAGTACTCACGGAACCTGGTAGACGTTGGGAGTTGATGATGGGCAAAAACTCAATGACTGAGCACTGGTTACTTACCATTTCCTTGTTTATATAACCCGTGATGCGCACATCATTTCCGGTACCTTGTGTGTCTGTCACATAACTGGTAATAAACTGGTGATAAACATGCTGTAAACTGAATAGGTGGGTATATGTAAATGCTCCTCACAAATACAATGAATATAATTAAAGGGGCTGTTTGCTGCCAGTTATTATATATGGGCTCAAAATAGCGAGGACTGTATTGTAAATACATACAAATGTCATGGTGGACACACGGAAGGATGATGAAGATGCTTGGGAAACACAATAGGGGTTTTAATAAAACTTTGGCTATCACAGGTCCCAAGAACACAAACAGTTCTTTAAAAGGGGGTGCAGGTAGCCATTCCAATTCCAGGTCATGGCCAACTCGATTAGTGAAGACGTTGCAGCAAACTGAAACGGATCTGATGCAAACGACACATGTTTGATCTTCTGATGACACCAAAGCAATGTATAAAACAAAACGTCTCTCTTTCAAAAGACAATACATGATACATAACCAAAAACTCTGCCTAGGGGTGGTGTCTGCCTCTAACCTAGTTTTACCTACGTAGGATGCTATGTAAAATATGAGACACAAACAGGGAAACAATAGGGGAGAAAATAATAGTTACACTTAAAGAGAAAAGAACGATACAATGGAGTACCTAATGTGAATATGGAGGTCTTTACAAAGACCAGAGTGATTGGAGAACTAACCTGACCCAACCTGTCTGGAACAAACATGGTGCTCTCTTTATAAATACAGTCAAAATACACAGTCAAACACACAGTCTCTCGCAACCTAATCCCACAACCAAAGTTTGTTTTAGACCATGAAACCGCAACCCTGACGTGTTCTGCTTATACATGGTTGCACAAAAAGGGGTTAAGTTCCAAGAGCAACTGTGTATAATTAAAAACTGCTGTTGTGTTTTGGTAAAATAAAATGCCTATTTTTATAGAGTAAACCCTAAATGTATAGTTGCTAGGTTATAGGAACACAGGCGAGACTGATGTCTCTCTGCCTGGCATGTTTTTGTTTAGCATTTTTTAAAGTTTTATTTAATTTAAATATTCAGCAGATCAATACATAGTATTATATAGTCTATATATATTATTATGTTTTTCGCTATTTTTCTCATTCACCATCTCATGCTACTATGGCAAGAACAAAGCAGACCGCTCACAAATCCACCACTGGTAAGGCGCTCAGGAAGCAACTGGCCACAAAGGCTGGTCGCAAGAGCAATCTGGCCACCAGTGGCGTGAAGACACCTCAGAACAAGTTGTATGATCGCTTCCACTATTCTATTCAATTCAATTTTATTTATATAGTGCTTTTAACAATGGTCATTGTCACAAAGCAGATTTACAAAATGAAATAAATGTGTGTGTATGAATGTGTGTGAATGATGAGCAAGCCAAGAGTGACAGCGACAGTGGCAAGGAAAAACTCCCTAAGATAGCAATAGGAAGAAACCTTGAGAGGAACCAGACTCAATCAGGGAACCCATCCTCATTTGGGTGATAACAGATACAGATTATAGAACATCATGTGTGATCTGCAGCTGAAGGTTCAATAAAACAGAAGTTCTTTTTTTTTTTTTTTTCACTAGTCTAGGATGGTTACAGAGGTGCAGAACCCCTGCCAGGAATGCCTCCAGTGTCTGCAAGCTTCCTCCAAGAAGCCTACTGGAACAACACTCATCCCCTACTCATCACTGAAGTCACTGGAATGGACCTGGTGGACTATGCCACCTGCTGCTTGGAGGCTGTCCCTCTCAGAAAGCCACATCTAAAAACAACACAAAGTAACTGCCCCTCCTATTCAGCCAAGTCAGTATATTGTAACACACACTTATAGACCAAGGTCCCACCTTTATCTTAAAGGTCATGGATATCCTCTGCAGGTCTGAAATGTCATGGCTATCCTCATTTTTAGACAGATGAGGAGCACTTCAATCAAACAGTCAAAAAAACAGGAGGGAAAATAATACATGAAGAGCGTCAGAATTGGGATCTCTTC
This sequence comes from Hemigrammopetersius urotaenia, assembly GCA_037974485.1. Lineage (NCBI taxonomy): Eukaryota > Metazoa > Chordata > Actinopteri > Characiformes > Alestidae > Hemigrammopetersius > Hemigrammopetersius urotaenia. The sequence goes on along the minus strand of JBBPDC010029269.1, from coordinate 2,236 downwards.
CCAATATGTACTCCCCATCTGTTTAAAAATGAGGATAGCCATTACATTTCAGACTTGCAGATGATTTTCTCAAAGGTCATGGATATCCTCTGTTCACTAGGTGACCTTGGGACCTACTCATTGTCACAAAGGAAACCTGGGAAGACTAGCCATCCTCATTCTGCACCACCATTGACTTTTCCCAGATATGTAGCGATGTATTCATAAAGTTGTTCCTATGCAACCATCAAAAGGGAAGCCCGTGCCATCAAATGGGCCATAGAAGAACTCTGTTACTACCTGTGCAAAAGGGAAAGATGATAACAACAATATAATCCATTGTTTTTTGTCTCTACAGTCCTCAAGTCTAACATAGGGCATGGGTTCCTTATGGGGACCTGGGTGCCTTCTGTAGAAGACATACGCACTGGGCTCACTCATTGGTTTTGCTGGGGCTGGGGTGGTGCTGTGACAGCAGGTCTTCACTCCCACTGTCCCACTGTGTGAAGCAGCAGGTGCTCATTGCCAAGCCACGGCTCAAGTGATGAAAGTATAGCTTCCATCTGGCCCCAAAGCAACACTGACCACCTCACATCATTTTAGCCCTTCTGTGGATCTACCACCAGTACATGGAAGGAGGGCAGCCCCACCTGACATGGCACACCAGGCAACAGACTTTGGCGAGCAGTGCTCTCCATACTTACATTGCGTCTCTCCCTTTCTTTCCTTTTGCCTTTGACAGAAGCCCCATGACACTGTGATGGGCAGCCAAGACTCTAAAATAACACAGGTCAGAAACATCAGAAACACAACACACTTTTCTAAACCAGGTTTTCATGCTGATTTCAAATCTGCTTTCAGTTTTTTAGGTCACATCAACATTTTGAATTAGTAATATTAGATTTGCAATAGACTTGCATGCGGTTTATATTAAAGCACCAATCAAGTAACTGTTTCAATATTTTCAGTGTGAAGTCAGACAGACTCACACTGTGGTATAGATATAATGATCAGTGTCAGTCAGCTACCACTGTTTCTTCAAAAACACTCAGCATATGATTATTATATGCTAATCATACCAACTATCATGCAATATAGAACTGTACGTGTGGGGAAAACTAAACACAGAATTGAAATCAGCATGAAAAACACTACAAAACCCACATAAATGTATATCTGATGATTTTGACCTGTTGACCTGTGTATTAATGGGGTTAATTGGGAAATAATTCAGGGTTTGATCAGGCAACAGTGTGTGTGTAATATAGTTATGTTAATGGGTAATTGAAATTTCTCTCTTAAAGCTGTTTTCTGAGTAAGAGATTAAGCCTAGTCTCTGATTATATTTTCTTGTCTCCATTCATAATGCTGCATAATCCCAGACTAAGCTTAATCTCTGCCTGGGAAACCAACCTTTAGTGTTTCAAGGTTAAAAGCACATGACTGCAATCAAGCAGTGCACAAAATACTTTCAAAAATTTCCGTAATCATAAGTCAATGTGAAATAATCTGCTACATGCTAGTGCACTGTAGATCACAATGTAGTCTTTGACAGCTGTTCAGAAGTCACTTACTAATGTAGTTCTAGTTAGATTTGTCAGATGATACACTGGCTGATCTAGGCAACACCTCATCATTTCACCCACTTGAAATACCAACCCTAGAAAATCCTGCAAAATCGTTGTTTTGATAAAGAGAAAAAAGAGAGCAAAACTAGACAATTCCCTGTGTGCTTCAAGCATTAGATATGAGAAAGATGGTTCTGCTCTAAGTCTCTTTCAGTACAATGAGGCTATGTTAAATGAGAACAATCCATACAGAGAACGACAGAGCACCTGAAGCTGAAAGAGGAATGTTTGTGAACAACAACCATGACAGATCAAACCCATGGTGTTGAAGTGCACTGTATCTATCTATGGTGCTGATTCAATTATTCAGGTGCAAGATGGTTGCAACTTCATGTCAACACACAGGTAGAGGCAACAGGCAACCAGCAAAGCTAAACATGTAATTGGTGGTCATACCATCTTACCCGTTTTTACTGGTCTCTATGACATTCAAGGTTTAGCTGCAGAGTGACAGAGGCAAAATAAACAGTTATGTGGGGAACACATTGAAACAACCACAAAGGAGCCACTGTTGTATATATACCACTATTCTCTCCTTTTAGTGAAAGTGAACATTTGTCATACGTGAACACACCACAGCACACAGTGTGAACAGCACAAAATTCTTCCTCTGCATTTAACCCATTCAC
>JBBPDC010029258.1:0-12376 GCA_037974485.1 Hemigrammopetersius urotaenia | reverse complement strand
TTTCTTGTGCGAAAGCTTTTTCCTGGACCATCCTTATGACTGTCCATTCTGCTTCCTTTCTCTCTTGCAGGTTGCTTACTTCGCACGATCTCCTCTTGCTATCTTTTGCTTCTTTTACATAGCGCTTGAGCCTAGCAACTGCTCTGATCATTCTAGACCAGTCGGAGAACTTTTGTAGACGATCTAACAGTGACTTTTGTTCTTGTGCTTGTACCTTGTGGACTTGAACCTTCTTAACCTCTGGGTCATCACTTGATAACTCTCCCACCTTGATTTCACCATCGGTTACACATTTCTGCCAGAGAAGATCTGGACCTCTGAACCAGTTTGAAGCTATAAGTTGCTCTGCCGTGAGACCTCTTGATGCGTGGTCAGCCGGGTTGGTTTCTGAAGCCACGTACCTCCATTGTGTCGTTTCTGTACTTTGTTTCATGCGTTACACTTGGTTTGCAACAAATACATGAAATCTCCTAGCTTCGTTGCGGATGTATCCAAGTACCACTTTGGAGTCCGCCCAGTATCTTTCCTCTGAGATTTCCATTTCTAATTCCTTTTTCAGCATATCACCCGTGCGGACAGCGACAACAGCGGCTGACAACTCAAGTCGGGGTATGGTTGTGATCTTTGATGGTGGAACTCTGGCTCTTCCCATTACCAGAGAACAGTGGACTTCACCAGAGGCGCTTAATACTCTCAGGTACGTGCACATGCCATATTCAGAAACGCTAGCATCAGCGAAATGATATAGTTCGTATCTTTGCACCTTGAAGTTTGCCGGAACATAGCATCCCTGAATTTTTACACCTGCAAGGTGTAACCAAAACTCCCACTGAGGTTATCAGGTAATGCTTCATCCCAGCTGAGTTTATCTTGACACATCTGTTGCAAAATCTGTTTTCCAAGCAGAATGAAAGGAGAGACAAATCCTAGCGGATCGAACACAGAAGCAACTGTGGACAGCACTCCCCTTCGGGTAAGTGGGTTCTCCTCAACAACCACTTGAAACTGGAAGTGATGGGATGCTACACACCACTGTACGCCAAGTGCTCTTTCCATGTGTAACTCACCGAGTGCCATATCTAGCTCTTTGGCTCCTGCGGCGCATTCTTCCCTTGGAAGCGACGCTAGGATTTGGGTACTGTTGGAAATGAACTTGTGCAGCCGAAGTTTGCCTGTGCTGCAGAGTTTACGTGCTTCGTTGATGAGCTGTATTGCTTGGTGTTCGGTGTCAACACTCGCCAGTCCATCATCAACATAGAAGTTGGTTTTGATGAACTTGATGGTGTCTTCACTGAAACTTCCTTCTCCTTCAGCTGCGAGGTGCTTAAGACCATAGTTGGCACAACCTGGAGAGGATGCTGCACCAAATAGGTGTACTTTCATTCGGTATACAGTTTTCAAGGTTTTTCAAGGAGTTTCAAGGTTACCATCCTTCTACCACAGGAACCTTAGGTAGTCTTGGTCTTGTGCATGAACGTAAAACTGGTGGAACATGCGTTCAATGTCACACATGAAGGCTATCGGGCCTCTTCGAAAGCGACACAAAACTCTGAGCAGAGTGTTTGTTAGCTCTGGACCTGTCAGTAGATGATCATTTAGTGACGTGCCACGGAACTTAGCGGATGCATCGAAGATGACGCAAATCTTTCTGGGTTTCTGTGGATGATACACCCCATGGTGTGGGATGTACCAAACTGGAGTCTTATCAATGTCTTGCTCTGGGACTCTTTCTGCTTCTCCATGAGCGATTCCATGAACTTCTTGTAGTCCATGTAGTACTTTTTGTTCTTCTTGAGCTTCTTCTCTAGACACTTCAGGCGATGAACAGCACATGCCTTGTTATCTGGAAGGTTAGGCCTTTCACTCTTGAATGGTAGTGGCATTTCAACGTGACCATCTTCCTTGTGCCTAATGCCGTTTTTAATCTGTGTTAGAAATCTTTGATCTTCTTGAGAGATCTTCACACCTTCTGAAGTCCGTTCTACAAAATCAGACTCCAGCATTTTCAAAATCTCATTAGGAGAGAACACTTCCCTTATCTGAGTTCTATATACATAGTGTACCTTGTTTGTGAAGTCTGAAGAGCTCTGAACGTCGGGCACAACTTCCTTCACAATGACTTGGTGGCTCACTCCAAAAGCATCTCCATAATCCAGACATGGATTGCCATAGCCTACAATACTCCATCCTAAATTAGTTCTCTGTGCGAATGGCTGGTTTTCTTTTCCAGACACAACTTGACTGGGAACAAGTGCTTGAGGGCAATTGTATCTGATTAGCAGACCAACATCACATCTTTGTAGAGGGGCAATTTCACCTGCAATGTGTTCGAGATGAGTCCATGCCTTGGCTTTTTCAGGTGTTGGAATGTGATCCCAATTCGCAGGAATAAAGTCTCTTTCATATGTTGCTGGTAGAGAAATTGTTTTATTTGAGTAGAACCCTCGTACTCTTAGACCTGACAGCTTACGACAAGAGACGACTGTTTTTCTCGAAGACATGGTAGTAAGCTTTAGTTGAGCTAATTTGCCCTTGGTGTGCAGATCGCAGGCGGTTTCCTCCAGAATAAAAGTCGTGTCGCTCTGCGTATCCAAGAGTGCGTACACGAGCACTTCACGCTCAGGCTCACTTTCAGATGACACCCATACAGGAATGATGGAGGAAGTGTGAGTATCATCAATGTTTTGCATGATTCTGTTAGAAGTTGCTTCTCTTGCATGTGTGATGTTTTCTACATAAGTAACTGGGTTTCTTTGTCTCGTCCAATCACTGTTCTTAGTCTGGGTTTTCTTCATTCACTCTTCCTTAGTGCGGTTATCATGAAGACATGTTGGATGTCTTTTGTTACATGTATCACAGGTTTCTCTGCTTTCACAATCCTTGGATCGATGGCCAGACTTCAGACACCCAAAGCATAACTTCTTCCCTTGAGTGAATTTTAGTCTTTCATCGATGTTCTCATTCACGAATTTCCTACACTTAAGTAGATTGTGACCTGACTTCTCACAGTACACACAGTGAGAACTTACAGTTCTTTCATTTGAGTTTGTAGCCAGGACCTTTACTCCGTGGCTTCTGTTCCTGGGTTCTGCTCTTGATGCTTTTGCTCTTTCAAATTCAGTTGGTTTCAGAGCAAAGAGAGATGTTATGGGGTTACAAGCGGTTTTGGCTTCACGTGAAATGAACTCTACAAATTGGCTGAAGCTTGGAAACATGTGGCTTTCCTCTTGCACTTCCATAACCTTTCTATTCCACCTTGCTGTGAGCAAGCAACTTTTGGTTCTCAATGCAGTCATTCAGCACTTCAAGCCCTTTCACCTGTGACATAGCTGTTTTGCAACTGCAAAGGAAATCTGCAAACTCTCTGAGTTCAATGTTAGCTTTTGAGTTTATCTTAGGCCATGCATCGAGTTTGTCTCTGTAGCATTTAGATATGAGGAAGGGATTACCATACCTCTCATCTAGAACTTCCCATGCAGCATAATATGCTGACTCAGTGCCAAGTGGAAAGTAGCTTTCTATGGCTTTCTTTGCTCCTCCACTGACATACTTTCTCAGGTAATAGGTCTTCTCATCAGCTGGTATATTTTTTCTGTCAATCAGAGTCTGAAATGAAATCTTTCAATCATTGTATCTAATTGGATCACCACTGAATATAGTTGGCTCTGGTACAGGAAGACGACTTGCACTGAGAGATTCTGCAAGAGCCTTGACAAGGTCATTTGTGTTAACTTGTTGTACCTGCGTCACATCTCGTGGTGAGGCATGTTGTCTGACGTATCAGTTGTGGGTTTCAGGCTCAACTTCATCCTTTTCATCAGAGCTGTGATGAAGTAGGTCATATATTTCTTTATCTGAACATTCACCTTGTTCATACACTCGCTGTTGAGCCTTTGCTTTATTTAGCTTTTTTATTATTTCAAGCTCTACTTCCCTTCGCTTTGCTTCTAGAGCTTTTTGTTTCTGAGCTATTTCAGCTTCTTCCTTTTCTATTTCTTTCATGTGAATTTCTTTTTTAAGTAGAACTTGCAGAGCAGCCTCACTAGCTGCAACCTCAGGAGCGGCTTCTTGTCTTTTAGCTGTGTGCATGCTAGATTGTCTAGAGAGCACCCTTGAACTGGAAGAAACCTTGTGTAATTTGACTTAACACTTGTCCTGTCTGAGACTACTGACTTAACAAATGACTCAGTCTCCTTCTGTTGTTCTTCATCTCTTTGACTTTCTGCTTTGTTTAGATTCTTTACTGTACCTTCAATGATTGTCTTTGTCACAGCTTCACACATATCCATCTTCCGTCTTGTTTCATTATCTGGAGAGTCAATACGTCTTATCTCAACATAAGCAGCATTCACTTCCCTGAAAGCTTTCATAACTTCAGAAATGTATTCTTGTAGCAGATCGTTTGGACATTCATCCTTTACAGCTCTTTTAACATCCTTAGTGACAGCTTTCCACTTCTCATAGTGCACACTGAAACGATATGCTGCCTTCCTTGCATGCTCGTCGTGCAGTTCTTGGCCCTTTTCCGTCAGCGTACGGACTCTTTGGCTTCTTCGCACTTTCTGTGAGATAGTAGAGATGCTATCAGCTGTTGCTTCAGCTCCCTCGAGTTGCTCTTCTGCAGGAAGTTGCTCTTCTTTGCTGGTCTTTGAACTAGCCTCAAACTCTGCCATTTTGCCTTATGTTTAGTAATATTACCTTACAGTTAATGCAAATTTAACTCTGATTAAGTCTAATTTGTAGAGTAGGAAGCTGTTTTAATATTACTAAGTCCTGTTTTTAAAGTATTTTTATTACCTTTGTTACCTTTTAAATGTATCCAACAATGAACTCAAACCCTGAAGCTGTTTTTAGCAAAGAGGACCTGAACTTGAAGCTCTGACTAAGAGTCACCTTAACCAAGACAATAATATTGTATCACTAACGCTCACGGTAAACACAATATGTTGCTTATCATCACAAACATTAACAATGAAACCTTATAAACATCAGTCACTTAACAGCAGTGGAAAGGTCCTTAAGGATGAGAATATCTCAGTCTTTCTTTCATCCCCTTTAATGAAAGCTAGTCTTGAAGCTGTGCAACACCGTGTCGGATGCTTCTGCTGCCACTACTCTTTCAGATGAGGACCTGCTGCACCTCGTTTGGATGACAACGCGGCTGCTGCTTGTTGTCGACACCGTCTTCTCCTCCCCCGTGTAGAGCAGGAGTTCTCACTGTAGCACCCTCAAGGATTGACGGAGGCACGAGATAGAGTCAAAAACGGGGTTTATTTTGCTCTTGACAACCTTTGGTAACACTTAGCTACCCTCAGCAACCCGTGAGAACTGCTCACACAGAAAACACAGGAAACTTCACATTAAAACAAGCTCTTTCACCTTACTTATACACTTGAAGCAATACATTGACCCCAAATAAAACATTAAAGTCCACGAACCTCGTGAGCTGCCATCCATGAGAGGCTAAATATTCTCTTTATGGCTGTAGTCTCTTCTCAAACTTGCCTTGCTTATTACTTTTACCCTTTTTAACCATTATTTCTCTTTCTCTCCAGTGACGCCAGTCTGCAACACGCGGTGTGGATAGCATGAGTGCATGCAAAAAGGAGTCGGGCGGAACCTTAAACGAACAACAATCGTTCCTTCTATAATTGACCACTAGATGGCGGAAAAACATCATACAAGAATAACAGTTCAAAGAACTTTGAATGCAATGACTGTTACAGATGGTATGAGGTTTCTTGGGTATAGAGAGGGTGATTTTGACATTAAATGAGAGGAGCAAGTGATCAGTGATTGGCAGTTCATCAGCTTTGCAGTTAAAGGGAGTAAGTCCAGAACAACAAACTAAGTCTAAAGTATGGCCCTTAGTATGAGTGGGAAAGTTTATATATTGCTTAAGACCAAAGCTATCAAGGCAGGATGCAAAGTCTTTGGTAAGAGGATGGTTACTGTTGTCCATATGTATATTGAAGTCTCCCAGCAGTATTATATTAGGAGAAACAGTAGACAAGTGGATCAACAGATCAGCAAAGACACTTATAAAATCAGAATTTGACTTCGGAGGGCGGTAGATAGCAGCTATGACAGTTGGAACAGGTCCCGAGAGATGACAGACAATGGATTCAAAAGAGCTGAAGACAGGTGCAGGCAATGGCAAAACTTTCCAATTCTCATGATAAATTACAGTGAGACCTCCACCGTGGCCAGACTCCCGAGGTTGACAAGTGTAAACAAACCCCGGGGGAGTTCAGTTGTTGAACTGCGAAAAATCATTAGGCTGTTGTCATGTTTCAGTCAAACAGATAAAGTCAAACTTACGGTTGGTGAGGAGATCCTGGACAAGATGTCCCTTGATAGTAAGAGAGCGGATGTTAAGCAGACTGAAGTTGGCACAAGTGCTGTCAGACTTGGCAAAAGTGTTAGCCGACCTGGTCAGGCTGGCTAATACACTGTGGTCAACAGCCCGGCTGGAGTTCTGTGGAGGATAGTGAGAAGTGGACCAGAAGGACTGTATTGGTTTGGAGTTGTCGTGATGAAAATTCTGACGAGAGCCTCGATGGATGTACTTTCGGCAAGGGAGGAATGTGATGTCCGTGTGGAGGTGAAGCACAGCCAGCAGTGGAGCAGCCAGGTGGAAACGGAGTCGGAGAAGCTCGTCAGCTGTGTACTGGAAAAGTCCAGCACCGGGTCGATGGACTGATGACATGAGAGTCCAGACAAACACGAATAATACACAAATCCTGCTAGACCACATCGCAGACGAAGACACCGGTAATCCAAGCAGCCAGGTAAACAAATTACCAAAACAAACCGGCAAGTTGGACTAGACCCAAATACTCAAACTCTTGCAAAGTTTGCCAAATCACCAACAGTGTCAATATAAGATAACAGTGGTTAAAAATGTTTATTTTTTATTAAAATAAAGTTTTCAAAGAAAAATAAAAAGATAAAAGAAACCGGTGAGCAGTGGCAGCAAATCGCGCCAGCGTTCATTCAACTGGGTGAACTGAAAGAGGAACAGGTGAAACTAATAAGGATGGGAAGTGATACAAATGAAGCGTGGGGACTTGAAAGGGAGGAAGGGAGGAACGGAGATGGATTGGGATACGGGAAGGTTGGGAACGGAGACAGGCGCGGAGACAGGAACGAAAGTAAAGAAGAAACAGAAACATTGGGGATGTAATGAAAGAATAAACTAATACTCAGGGGACTGGGAACGGAATCTACGGGGGGAGTGCGAGGCGACCGTGACAGTACCCCCCTCTCTAGGCCCAATCCCCTCCTGGGGATTCACAGGAACACGTCGCCGCCCGACGGGGCGTGGGAGTGACGGCTGACTAGGGGGATGGCCCTGGGGATGCGGCGCCGGGTGATCCGGACGTGCTTGATGGAATTCATCCACCAGCTCTTGGCTGAGGATGTCACAAGCCGGGACCCAGCTCCGCTCCTCAGGTCCGTGCCTCTGTGATGACGTGAGTCCAACAGCGAACGCACGCGGTGGGCTGGAGTACCGTATATGTCGAGGGCCTCGGGTGGTGTAACAGCCGCATCACCCTCGTGCAGGGGACCGGGATGGACAGACCTAAGGAGGGAAACATGAAACACAGGGTGAATTTTCATATCGGGGGGCAACTGAAGCTTAAATGAAATGGGGTTAACTTGTTTCAAAACTAAAAAGGTACCAGCGAAATGAGGGGACAACTTAGTACAAGGGAGGTTGAGGTGGAGATCTTTCGTGGATAGCCAGACCCTGTCACCCTCCCTGATGGGAGGCACCTCTCTCCGCCATGATCTTTAAACCGGCGAACTGCCTGCTGGATGGACGTGTGTGCGTCCTCCCACACCCGCTCTGCCCGACGGAACCAGTCATCCACTCCTGGAGCCTCCGAAGGGCTCTGGTCCCATGGGCAAAGTGGGGGCTGACGCCCGAGCACACACTCGAAAGGGGTTAGACCGGTGGTGTAGTGACGCAGACGAGGGAGTCTCCCCAGTCGTGTTGTCGGCTATGACAATATGCCAGGAGGAATCGGCCGAGCTCTTGGATGATTCGCTCTGCCTGACCATTGGACTGGGGATGGTACCCTGAGGTCAGGCTGACCGCTGACCCCAAATGTCCTAGGAATGACTTCCATACCCTAGACGTGAACTGGGGGCCGCAGTCTGACACAATGTCCTCCGGGATGCCGTAAAACCGGAACACAGACTGGAACAGAGCATCCGCGACCTGGCGAGCAGAGGGGAGAGAACGGAATGGTAGAAACCAACAGCCCTTCGAGAACCGATCCACCACTACCAAAACAGTAGTGTACCCTTTTGATGCCAGGAGATCCGTGACAAAGTCTACTGCTAGGTGAGACCACGGTCTATCCGGCACCGGTAGGGGCATTAATTTTCTGACTGGCAAGGCACGTGGGCTTTTCGTGGTGGCACAGACTGAGCACAAAAGTACTATCTGGTGAACATCCCTGGACAGGAATGGCCACCAGTACTTCCGTGCGACAACCTCCAGAGTTCTCGTGACCGGTTGCTGGGGTCACACCACCACCCGCTGTCTGGGATGAAGGATTTGTTGGCGGAGCACTTGGGTGGAACTGTTTCCTCCTCGAGTGCTGCCGCGTTTTCCTCGTCCAGATTCCACTGGATGGGCGCTGCAAAAAACCATGATGGAAGAATCGGCTCGGGTTCCCCAGCATCTTTCTCGGTGCCGAATTGACGCGACAGGGCATCTGCTTTACCGTTTAACTTCCCCGGATGATACGAGATCTGGCAAAGGAAAGAGCCCACTGTGCCTGCCTAAGGTTTAACCTCTTGGCTCGTTGAACATATTCCAGGTTGCAGTGATTGGTGAGGACCACGAAGGGCTGCCGAGCCCCCTCTAGGAGATGGCGCCACTCCTCCAATGCCACCTTCAAAGCTAGCAGTTCGCAGTTGCGGACGTCATAGTTCCTTTCTGCCTCCGTCAGCTTCCTGGAGAAAAAGGCACAGGGGTACAATTTCCTGGGGAAACCATGGTGTTGCGACAGGACTGCCCCTATCCCTACCTCCGAGGCATCTACCTCCACTGTATACTGCCTTTCTGGATCAGGCATCCGTAGTACATGTGTCATGTGCTCATTGAACGTACGCGAGAAAATCAGAATGTCATCAATGTAGACGACTACAAACTGGTTTAACATGTCTCGAAGGACGTCGTTTACAAAGCCCTGGAATACCGAGGGGGCAGGAAGCCGTACTGAATGCAGTCTTCCACTCGTCACCCGCCCGCAAGGTTGTATGTGCTCCGGAGATCCTACTTCGTGAAGAAGACAGACCCCCGGAGCCGCTCGATAGTGGCCGGGATCAAAGGCAGAGGATGAGTGCACATCACCGTGACGTCATTGAGCCAAAGGTAGTCAATACACAGCCGGAGAACCCCGTCCTTCTTCTCAACAAAAAAGAAACTGGCGGAGGCGGGAGAACGCGATCGCCTGATAAACCCTTGTTCCAGGGTCTCGGACACATATTTCTCCATTGCCCATGTTTATGGCTCGGACAACAGGTAAATACGTGACCAAGGTTGGGTTTTTCCTGGAATCAGGTCGATCGCGCAATCCCAGGGCCTATGCGGAGAGAGACGGGTTGCCCTTGATACAGAAAAGACCTCCTGGAGGTTGGTGTACTGTGGGGGAAATTTCTTCGGGGACTTGGGACAAGGGACTCTCGATTGAGGTGGAGTGTACAGGGAGTGAGGGAACTGAACAAGACTGTTGACAGGACGGGGACCAGGAAATAATAGTATGTGATTGTCAATCAATGTGGGGGTTGTGCAGACGTAACCAGGGGATCCCTAAAATAACTTGGTGGTGAGACTGGGGCAGGACAATAAATGTGATGACTTCTGTGTGGGTAGTCTGGACTGTGAGTGAAATGGGAAAAGTGATGGAACTAAGCTGGGCGTTACAGACAGGGTGACCATCAAGGGCATGGACAGTGACAGGTCTGGATAACTGGCATGTAGGAATGCATAACGAGGTGATAAGGGACTGCGAAAATAAATTCCCAGCTGACCCCGGGTCTACAAGGGCACAAACAGAAGACACAGAATCAGATACAGACAAAGTAACGGGTACAACAAACTGATTAACAAAATTAAATTCTACAACCTGAGTCGGGGGAGGAGACGAGGGTCGCCGAGGACACTGAAGTCGCCAGTGTCCCGCCTGTCCACAATAGAAGCAGACCCCTGCCTGCTGTCGTTGTAGACGTTGTTCCTGACGAGACGACCCCAGTTGCATAGGCTTGGGGGCAGGCTCTCCGGGAGCAGGGATGGCAGCGGCAGAGGGTCGCCGGCGAGGCTGAGTGTTCTGGCGAGGGGGAGGAGAAGGGCGGCGAGCAGGTCTCAGGGCTCCCGACTTCTCCCTCAGATGCAGATTCAGGGAGGTGGCCAACTTGATGACCTCGTCTAGGCCCAAGTCGGCATCTCAACAGGCGAGCTCTGTCTAAATGTCCGGGTTTAAGCCCTCCCGAAACATGGTGAGGAGCGCCTCCTCATTCTATCCGCTATCTGCGGCGAGGATATAGAATTCTATGGAGTAATCACAAACAGTCCCCGTACCTTGCTGCAGCCGCAGGAGCCTGTGACCGCTCTTTCGCCCCTGCCCCAGATGGTCGAAAACCATCTGGAGTTGGTGCATGAAGGCGGCATAGTCCGTGGTGTTAATGCCACCTCCTCTCCAGGCGGCTGCTGCCCAGTCCTGAGCCCGCCCCGTTAGCCTCTGGATCACCGCCGAGATCCACTGCGTGTCCGTGAGACCAGGATTCTCTGCAAAGTACAAATCACATGCCAACTGAAAGTTTCTACAACCACTCGGTGCTCCTGCATACCGCTCTGGAGGAGACGAATGGTGTGCGATTCCTGGTTGGGGGATTGCTGGCTGGAGAGCAGGTGCAGGAGGAGGTGCAGGAGGAGCAGCCGGTTCCCAAATGCATCTGAGGATCTCCAGCACCCCCTACGTGAGGGCCACCAGCTGCTGACGGTGCTCCAGAAGCTGCTGATGGATGGGGGGCACCTGGTCCGCAGGCAAGGGTATTGCCGAGTTGGTATTCTGTCATGGTGTGTATGGAACGGAAAGGGGAGGATGCAAGGCTATACGAAAACAATAGACAATTTAATAAACAGAAGGCAAATGTAAATACAGGAAAACAGCAAACCAAAAAACCCATACTCTAAAATACAACAGAAAACACAATCAAAACTAACAATCAGAAAACAAGAAACAAAAACGGCAAGGCTCGTGCTTAAGGTTTTTCAAACAAAAGAAAAAAGCAGGGCTGGCTCGCAAACATGCAAGAGAAAACCTGGTGCAAAGAGACAGACACCTCAGGGCTCAAACACCAAAAATCAAACAGAGGAAGCACGAGCCTGCAAAACAAAAGAGAAAACAGAGATCGTTAAAGACATTGAAACAACCAGGATATACAGGAATAAGGTTCTCATACACACAAGGATAGAACATATTCCGACTCACAGGGCAGGGGTCAGACTGGGGTTTAAATAGTGAACTGAATGAGGAACAGGTGAAACTAATAAGGACGGGATGTGATACAAATGAAGCGTGGGGACTTGAAAGGAAGAAAGGGAGGAAGGGAGGAACAGAGGTGGATTGGGATACAGCAAGGTTGGGAATGGAGACAGGCACAGAGACAGGAACGAAAGTAAAGAAGAAACAGAAACATTGGGGACGTAATAAGGGGGACAGGGGATGGGGAACGGAATCTATGGGGGGAGGACGAGGCGACGGTAACAATTAATTAGGGTTCTTGTATCAAGCAGGGTTTTTAAGTAATCCACTGTGAACAACTTGTCCAGCAAGCTAGTTCAGTAATTAACCCTTATAAAGCTCTCCTTAATTGTGTGGTTAGAAGAGTTTGTTTGAATAGGGGAATTTGTTTTTGTATCAATTTTAACCTATAATAGGTGCTTGGGGGCGTTTATCAGCCATGAAGTGACATCACCTTATGAACAAAGAAAAGTAATCGCTGGTCACAATAAGACTAAACAAGACAAACATAAAACACACATAAACACAGAATAAGATAATTGTGAGTAATGATGGAATGAGTAGTGGTATCGATAAGATTACTGAAAGTTACTGAAACATCCCGAGCATAATAAAACAAATACAACCCAGTAACAAACACAGGTTAGCAAACGTGTGGTCAACCTTGCACCAAGATTATCAGAATGAGATGAACCTGTATACTTATTACATAACTGTAACTGTATAGTAAGATACATAAGTATACATATATATACATATATACTGCTCAAAAAATAAAGGGAACACTTAAACAACACAATGTAACTTCAAGTCAATCACACGTTTGTGAAATC
>JBBPDC010029248.1:0-11401 GCA_037974485.1 Hemigrammopetersius urotaenia | reverse complement strand
ACCCCCCCCCCCCCCCCACACACACACACACACACACACACAACACACACACACTCACATGAACTGTGAACTAACTACTTTCCACCTTTGCACTTTATCATTTGCACATTTAATGGACACATAACATTCTATTTATTTTTTCCCACCTGACTACTGATGTAATATTTTCACAATTTCTACACGTTGAAAATGTTTTATTGTATTTGTACGTGATTAGTCTGTGTGCCTTTCTCTGTAAAATATGTCTCAATGTATATGTGAATATAATTGAGCTGACAGTAAAGTTTCCATTTCCTGGAGATTTATTACCAGCAACTATTCATTTACACAACAGAGCTAAACTGTCACACTGTTCAACAACTGCCCTAACCATGTTCCCATCTGAAGACATCTGAAATGGAATCAAGGGAGCCAAAAGTAATAGTTGATACTGGGGGAGTTAGAACCAGTGACAAGTGGCCTTAATATTAAACTGGACCTATCAGTAAGTAATTTGATAAGGAAGTAAATGTACTAAGCTAACAGTAATATTACTGATCAGTAACTCTACAATTAGTCACTAACTAGTTAAAATATAACACTGGTGTATATTTACTGGTTTATCTGTGTATGAGGAGAACTGAGAGAAAGAGATGACCTGTGGACTCAGCCTGGTTACTGTTTAAAATCCTCCTGAGTGAGGAGTTTCTCCCAATCTGGCACCCATGACTGTGAGCATGTCATGGTGCTGCCCTCTGGCGCGTGGAGTGCAGAAAAGTCATGCTGGACTCCTGTACAGACGAACAGGAGACCAATTTAATAGCACAGACCAATCAAATATATACGTATGTAGCTACATAAAACAGAATAAACATTGTTGATCACCTTTATTTCTGAAAATATTTATTTGTGTAGGTTACTGGATTATAACGATTTTTTTTCTGTATGTGATTATATTGAGTCAATCTGCATGCATTTTATTGATTTACAATAAATCTCACTGTAAGTAACAGTAAGTTTACTGATTTTCTTACTGTAAGGTACTGAATACTAGACTGTTCAATACGGACTATTCTTCTTCATGATACTATACGTTTTACTGTAAGTGATTGTCTTGTATTGTGCGTTTTACTTTGTGTTACTGAAGAATGATATTGTATGTTATTGAATATGAAGTATGTTACTGTATATGCAGAGTGTATATGCAAATTGTTACTGTGTACATGTACAATGGTTATCCCACTGTATACTGTTACTGTAGGTATGTTGATTATTTTTACCGTAAAAAGAAAAAGGAAAGTGTTGGTGACCTGTTTGTGTTATTCTGAGTGTGGACCTATAGCTGACCCCCTGTGCTGAACCCCCCACTTCCACGTACATCCACCCCCCTCTCAGCTGACTGTGAAAAACACAACACCCCCTCCTTCGAGGCCCCGCCCCGTTCCCATGGAGACGGAGTGAGAGGAGGCGGCTGGTGGAGGAGCTGCGGCCGGGCTCGGAGACCACGGAGCAGGAGGAGCTCACTTCTGCTTTTACTAAATAAGCACTGATCAAAACACGTCGATCCCTCGGCCGTTCGGACTACCTCCATGCCCCGAAAGTGAGCCCGCCGGAGTGGACGGCTTTCACTGGTGAGCTGTTTCTCCTCTTTTATTCCTTATTCATGTACACCACCGCGGCTAGGCTAACAATTGTTGTCTATACACAACGTGGACACAAGTGTTGGGACACCTCTTCAGGTTAGACCCCATCCCTCCAGTGAAGGGCAGTCTTAATGCTTCAGCACACCAAGACATTTTGGACAACGCCATGCTTCCAACTTTGTGGACACGGTTTGAGGAAGAATCAGGCACCTTTAGTATGAACTGGAACGGAGATTGCATCAGTGTTTGACCTCATAAATGTTCTACAGAATGAACACAAATTCCCACAGAAACCTCAACATCTCATGGAAAGCCTTCCAAGAAGAATGGAAGTTGTTATAGCGGCAAAGGGAGGACCAACTACATGTTGAAGTCTGTTTTTGAAAACAATGTCATTAAAACCCCTGTTGGTGGAATGGTCCGGCGTCCTAATACTTTTGTTCACGTTGTGTTTTGCAGCGGTACCCAGAGGAGCTAGCTAGCTAGTTCCGTCCGCTCACAACAAAAACAAAGGCTTTAAACAGCATAAGGATTAAATGAACGTAGATAGACATACATATCTTGTATGTCTGACGGTCGTAGTTTTGTTTTGCGTTTAACTTCTTTTGGACGTTTTAGCCTCTTTTAACCAACATTTAAACGAACATTTCTGTTCCACAACGCTTAACTGACATTTAGCAGGCAGTTTGTTCATATTTTGTTAATAGTATTTAATACATTTGTTCTGTCATACTTAAATGGACACGATTAAAGTGTAAAAGACCTAAATTGACTCAAAAAAGACGTGTGTTTTGGTTAATTTATTTGTACAAAATAAACACACACCCTCTGGCAACCTCACACAAACACACAAATCTGCATTAGAAGCCCCATTGTTTCTCGGTTAGTCCAATTGTTAGTTTAGTTTGAGTCACTTCTGTGCTCTGTTTGGAGTCAGATGTGGGGGATTTAAAAGGTGACCTGTGTAAATATGCCCTGATCTTCTGCCTGTCAGTGTGTGTTCTGTTGTTATGGTCCCAAAACGCTTAGCTTTTATCAGTTTTATGTTTTTGAGAAATAGTAATGCCCTGCGATTCCGATGGTGTTATTGCGAAAAACTGACTTTCGACAGAGTACAGCTGGTTCTTCTTTGTTTCAGAGGCTGCACGTGTCTGCACACGTGTGACCTAAACTCAGATCAGACTCGGAGCACTGAGGTTTAATTCTGCGATTAGTGCTGGAACTAAGCCCCGAGGACATCCTGCTCTGGGCTGAGATTGAGACATGATCTCTACCTTTTACTTCTTTTTGTTTTATTTGCGACCAACCCAGTAGAGGCTATTGCTAATAAATATCTCAGAGCTGTGTTTTTTGTGCTCAAGGCCAGTGTTTTTGATTAAACGCTGGTCATTGACTCCTAAGCCTGGTCTTAGATTAAACCACTGACTTTGCATTTTAGTCTAAGGCTAGGCTTAATATGTGCCACTATATATTTACTAGACCACTGTAGGTCTGTTTTCCAAGCCTGCTCTTAGACTAACCCACTGACTTTACAGTTCATTCCAAGACTAGGCTTAATCCATGCCCTTATATGTTTCAAATGCACACAGTATGTCAGTTTTCCAACCCTAAGACTGGGTTTAATTGTGTTTTTCATAGTAAACCACCATAGATTTAGTCTAAGACTAAGCTTAATCCATGCTCCTATATGTTTAAAATACAGCCTGTATGGTAGTTTCTCAACCCTGGGGCTGGGGCTAATGGGATGTTTAATAGTAAAGTACCGTAAACTTTGCAATTTAGTCTAAGACTAGATTGCTATGTCTTTAAAAGTGTCCTGGCAGCTTAATCCATGCTCCTGTGTGTTTAAAACCCACAGAATAAACGTGGGCTAAAAGGTGTTTTTTAATAGTGTAACAATTGGTTTTGCAGTTTAGCCTAAGACTAGGCCAAATCCATGTTCCTCTTTATGTCAGTTTTGCAAGCCTAAGTCTGGGAACCACACAAGCCAAAGGTCAGCATGCCAGATGTCAGGCATCAGCTGCAGGGGTGTAAACCCCACCCCCCAGCATTGGACCATTGACAAGTGGAAGTGTATTGTGTGGAGTGACTGAGCTCCATCCAATACTTTCAGGATGATTTGGAGTTTATGATCCAGAACTAACCATCCAACATGAGTTCCTGACATAATGTCCATTTTTACACTGTATGGTTTTGGTCTGTCCCAAACGAAAGGTTACAGTCGTGTTGATTTCTTTGGTCGTGGCTCCTAAACGATGGTCCTACGTCGTACTATGAGAGAGGTTCAACGACAGCTGTTGTCATGAACAAAGGCAGCCTGCAATTATTTTCTGACAACGTCATGAACTGACCTACCAATAGAAATGCAGCATGAAATAACGGGCCTAACTTGCGTCATTGTTTCTCATTCAATACGTGTCGTCATCGTACATCCGCACACCTTCACACACACATCGTACATCTATGCGCCTTCACACACACATCGTACATTTACACGCCTTCACACACACACACACACACACACACACACACACACTGTCGTACATCTGTGTGCCTGATTTGTAATGAAATTGGTGAAATTGTACAGTCTGTAGAAGGCATAAGTGATGTTCTTGTGGCTGAATGTAGTCCAGCTCATGGTATAAAGCTTTCACAGAGGAGTAGAAGCTGTTACTACAGAGTGGCAAACTTATTAGTAACCCTGAGTATTCATTGGATGAGCATTCATCTACAGATGTACTATAATCTCGGCTTATGATTAAGCATAAAGCTAGTACAGTTGTATTAGAATTAACAGTCGTATATTTTTAAAGATTACTCAGCTTTCTTCTAAAACTTGACTTCTTTCCAATTATGTCACAGTATCGCAGGGCTTTAGTCATCATAAAGTCTTAATGAGTATTTTGTTTCAATGGCATGTTGAGTTTAGAAAAGCAGTAACAGCCATAATATACAAGTACGACTAGAATATGTGCTGAAGTTTGTTGCTTGTTTATACCTGCATTAGTTTCAGCAGTTCTTCCTCAATTTAATAAGCATGTGTATCATTTGTAGAGAATATTAGAGTAGCAGCAAGCTAACAGTCTAAAAACAGCCCCATGGCATTATTAAGCCAGTATTAAAATAAAAAAAAACTGCCAGGTGTTTATTTTAATAATGTTGTCTTCTTGAAATTACGCTTTGTCTGCCTGATATTTTGCAATAGCCCAGGAAGGAGTTCTGGTAGAAGATGGAATAATTCAAGCCAGATTGGTAGATTTGTTGGCAGATTAAACTGATGCATATCGAAGACAATCATTTCTATTGGCATATTTGTAATACAAGTACATACTGAACTGCTCAACCTGATCACAACCAAAATATTCTTCTCCAAGGTAACGATATTTCTATAATATTCAGTGATGTTGTCTCTGATCAGAAATTTAAAGCTCTGTATATGAGATATTTGTGTAATTTTTGTATCGGCTGCTAATAAATATTAAAGTTTAGATTTTCTCCTTGAATGGATAAATGATTTTTATAAAAATTGAAAAGCAACACAGTTGGTTTACTTCAAAGAATTTGATGGTTCTTGTGCATGTGGCAGGATGCAGGAATAGAACATGCAGGAGCAAAATCCTACCTATGCAGTCATGTTCAGATATATCCTCCCCATGTCTTGTCACAATTTGATTTATTTTCCATTACTGTCCCGTCCCATCCTCAGGAGTAAGAGTTTCATTACATTAGGGCTGGAAGTCCTTTCATAGAAGTCATTTGCTTGGACAGAATAAAAGCTGGTACATAAATGTCCCACCCACTTCCAAGTCTGGAACCGTATTATACATGTGTATCATCAGTGTCATACTGTTATTTCATGTGTTATCATAGGGCTGTTCCAAACTTGCCCTGGATGCAGACTTGTTCTGCTTTGTATCCTTTTTTTTTTATACTTCCTTCTAAAATGACTGCTGAGACTGGACCAAGTTAACATACTCATGAATATCATGTTCCATCAGCTGCATATCGTGTTTCCTGAGATTATATCTTCACAGCTAAGCAGTAAAGGCTGCACTTTTTAACTGCGTGAAGGAAGTGGTGCACTAGATTGTGCTGCATGGTGATGGACTTTGTGTGAAAGGTGGTTTCTTTGTAAGGCAGGTGGATGTTCTGTTTTTTTTTTTTTTGTCTTTCATAAATCACCTTAGTTGGCCTTCATGAGCATTGCTTCTACACACTGAAGTGTATGTGTAAAGTGAGCATTTGCCTTATGTGAATACACCACAGCACACAGTTGAACGGTGTGAATATTTTCTCTGTATTTAACCCAGGCAGCCAGGAACACAGCGCCCGGGGAGCAGAGTGTGGGGACGGTACTTTGCTCAGGGTACCTCAGTGGTGCCACTAACAGTCCTGGGGTTTGAACCCTTGATCTTCTGATCATGGGGTGAACCCCCCTGAGGAGGCTTCTACTGAATTCTCTGAAGTTTCACTTTGTAGAAGACCTTGACCTGTTGGAGTATTGAATAATAGCTCAGACAGGTCCATATTTTTTATTCATATTTATTCAGATGTTTTTCTGTTTTAACTGTAGTCTTGAGGAACAGATCTCCAGGCTTCCTGAAGGCTCTCGTTTTCCAAAGACTCTAATTTTCTGTCCACTCTCTGAATCTGGACAGTTTTAGCGGTATGTTTTTGTTTAAGACACACAGTGACCTACGTATAAATCATTCAAGCAGAACGAAAACCATCGGACTTAAGTCCTAAACCAGTGAAGAAACGGGAGCAGATGATTCCAGATGATCAGACTGTTGCTAAATACATACACGTTATAAAGGAAGTAAATAAAATGAAAGCATTAAGCTGATACAAGTGTATAGAAATGAATAAAGGAACATGGAATGTGCTTTGTGACATTGGTTGTAAAAAGTGCTATATAAAAAACTGAATTGAATGAATGTAAGCACAGATAAAAGAAGGTAGAGGAGAACTGGGTAGTTTTAGCAGCTTTTTAAAGCTGATACTGATGGGCATTTGGTTAGACAGCATAGTGGATAAACACTTTCACCAGGTTTAGTTTCTCCACTATCTGAGCAGCTCCCACAGGTCTGAACGACCTACCAGGAATATAATCATCATAAAGATCAGAGATATGTTTAGGACCCAATCTATTGAGTGACTACTACATGATAAGCCATGCTTTGAAATGTGTTCTGAGCCAAACTGCAAACCAGTGCAGGGACATGAGAGTTGGAGTGTATCTTATAGGTGCATCATATACTTTAGTAACTACTGATACTGACCAACTATTATATCAGTCAGTTCTTAATATGTGACAGCTGCTTCCCTATCTTTCTGCTGCACCCTGTGGGCCTTCATACCTTCAAATGTGCTTTAGTAAACCCCCTCATGTAGGCGCACGTATTGCCAGATTTCTCTCTCTGCCTCTGTTTGCTGTCTGTTTTTTCAGCAATAATCACTACGGTAGCTGCCTCTCACAAGCTAAAACGCCGCTCTGGAGCCCATGCTGACAGGAGCTTGGCTTGTCCTTTTAGTGCCGCACCTGACGGGTTCTTTCGGCGTCTGGCATTTTCCCTTCTCCTTCAAAGAGTTATGTAACGTACATCTCCTGTGACACTTTGTTCTGCAATTAGAAGTCCGCTTTGTCATTCCGGTCACTTGTTTCCCCAAAACAGAAGCTGCACTAAATATGACGGAAGGGCTGGAGACACAGGGTTCATCCTCTTGGCCAGGTAGATTCCTGATATAAAGCGAGTTATTGCCAGTGTGATTCGTTTTCCTACTGAAGAACACAGAGAAATAAATGACTAATTATCTCCCAGCTGTGTTGTCATCTGTTTGCGGCTTTGTTATCTCTCCCCAAACGACAGCTTCTGCCATTTAGGCTGTTTATGACTCATTTGCTTTAATGACTCTCTTTATTACTGGTTTTCTGGAGCGTCTTCAGATCTCGGCAGGTTGTGTTTGGCGTGTTGCTTTAGTAACCAGTTACGTTACTGAATGTTAGTTTGAACTCTGTGCACTCTGTGTTTGTGTGTGGCAGTAAACGAACTTCACTTTGTGCCAACGCAACTTGCGTCACTCATCTTGTTCTCTGCAGCTCCCTGCAGCGGAGTGGACAGCGTGGTGGGAACACCAGACTGGCATCATTGTAGGAGGTGCTCTCTCTCACTGGCCGGAGCTTCTGCAGCCTGGGCCACACAGACACTATCTCTCTCTCTCTCGCTCTGCTGTCGCTTTGCAGCAGAAGGAATGCTGACAATTGGCAATCTCCTAATTACTTACGCAGCACCTGTGTCTCATTTGTGTGATGGTACACAAAGTACCAGGACAGGGATTCAGCTTGTCTGGAACCTCAGCATATTAGACCTAAATATTGTATTAGTTTTAATACAAGCTTGATATTCCTATCCATGCTTTTGTTTCTTTAGGTTGGACAAGCCTTACAGAACAGTAACAAGAATCCCTTTCAACATAATGAGTATTTGTGTAAGTGGTATTTAATTAAATTCGGACCATAAGTTGTCCTGGCATTGTATTTAATTCGGTGTCATTTTCAGATGAAAATCCAGCTGAGTAGAGTTAACTCAGCTGGAATTTACAGGTAATAATTAAAAATGTTGACAGTGCTTGCTTGGTAATTAGTGATTGATGAATGCAGTCTGTCTGTGTGTGTGTGTGTGTATACACACACATATATATGTAATGTAATTTCTACATGTTCTCCAAAGGGAAATACTGTCTTTACCCACACCTTCAGGAATCTCACTGTTTTTAATACAAATGTCATGTTTATTAAGTAAATTTAAACATTTGCTCTTATAAATGGTGTGTGATATTACTCATCAAAGTAATGACAAGTTTACTTGACTACTGATATCATCAGTAGTAACAGCCGTGTTGCTTAAAAAGAATGGTATAACCGACTGTGTCCAGTCTCATTACAGTTGCGTTAATTTACAAACAGAACAGTAAGCGTGCTTGTGTATGCATGAGGAAGGCTCAGTAGTGGAGGGCGGGGAGTGTCTAGAAATTGAAACAGATGGGTTTTTTGCTCAGGTTTATGATCAGTCTGAGAATAACAGAAGTTCCGCAGTGAGTCCTGCTGCTGTAGGAGGTAAACACCTGTTCAGTATGTTCATCTGCTGTCAGAGACTTCAAGAGGAAGCGAAAGAGAGATCGAAAGAAGGAAATAAGCCAGCTGATAACCGAGCAGGTCTTTATTTCTAGCTCATTTTCAACACATCTGAAAAACCACTGCAAAGTAATAGCAGGGCCTATTCTGGGATGTTCCTTGCAGCTGAGTTTGACTGCACTTTGTATCTGACTTTTCAGACGTGCACATAAACCTTACGAATGATTAATAATTAATATATAATAATTAATATATTACTGCTATTATTGCATAGTTGTTTATTGTTCTTTGCTGCAGTCTTTGCATTTGTGCACATTTAAATTTGTCATAATACTGTGCTGTTACTGCTCCTGCCCACTGCACTGTATGTTGTACTATTAATAATTGCACTATTTGAACTATTGCTCTTGCAGTTCTGCTCTGCCTGTATTTGTGTAGTCTTCCATTGTCCTGTTTTTGTTCTTTCTATTGTGTCATGGTCCTGGAGGAACTTTTGTTTCACTGTGTACTGTGTATATGGTTGAACTGGCAAATGCCTACTAGACTTGACTTGATCTATACTGTTAAAGCTCAGATCTCAGGTTCATCTGATAGTGGCTATATAAATGTATGAGCTTATAAATAATAGTTAACGGAGATAATTTTTCTATCGGGCGATAAGAATCTCGCGCCGTTAACGCGCGTTAAAGCCGTTAACAGCCCAGCACTATTAATAAACTATTCATTTTAAACCACTCAACCTTACATAACACTGTATAGAAATCATTACATCCTTATAATGCAGGGTGATCCACAACAATAGTACATTTCCATCATTCTTCTACCCCCAATAGAGCAATGAGAGTATCCTGTAAAAATTTGTCTTGCAACAGACTGTGTGTCAAAATTTTCTTCTCAAGGCACATCATTCTCAAGTGTTCCTGCATCAGCAGTCACAGTAAGTGAAAATGTCCTGAGACTAGAGCTGCTCGATATGGAAAAATATCAGTATTGTGATTTAAATAGTGTAAAGATGCTTTGTGACATTGTTTGTAAAAAAAAAAAAACTCTACATAAATACATTTGAATTGAATTCTTCAATATCTTAATGGTTCCAGATTAGGCTTGAAGTATGTAAATATTGTTAACGTTTCAAATGTTCTCCCCAAACTGCAGTTTTCAAATAATAGTTTGTGATGTCACAAAACCACCACTCTCCTTATTCGGCTTTCAACAGTTTAGCCTCGCCTGTTCATTCTAAGGAGTGTTTCAGCCACATGCTGCTTTTTGAATAAGGTGCAATACAGGGCAGCCAATCAGAGAAGATACATATATCTTTTACATATATCACTCTTAAAGGCCTGTTGAATGAAGGGATAAACATGTTTGAAAATGATTGTGTAAGAATGAACTATGGTGTATTACAAATTATAGTTAAAAAAATTATAACTACAAATTCTAATTATAATTGTGATGGAAAAAATTAAATAAAAGGGTAGTGTGGAATATGGGTCCTTTAACAGCAGCTTGGTGAAAGTCACTGTATGATTGATTAGAGACTCATTTGCAAATTATAGCATTCTTCTTGCAGAGTCCAATACTGTGGTGCAGATTAACAGGTGGTATATTGTGCAGCCCTACTTGAGACCACCTGTGCAGTCATGCTCTAGTTTACACAGCCTTGTGTTTGAAGTTTCCAACAGGTTTTGTGATCAGTGGATTTCTGGACTATGGTCTCTATCTTGGGACATTACCGAAGACATTTTTTCATAAATATATGGGAAACTTGATATGTTCATTTTTCCAGTGTATTTCAGCCCAGTGACAGTGTTTCTGGCGCATAGTTCTCTCTCCACAGTTTATGACCTAAATCGCGTCCATGGAGTTGAACCGGCAGAATCTTTTTGTGTCAGTGCTGCTTTTATTATTGTGGTCTTTCCTTTTTTTTACAGCCTTATTGAGCTTTTTAATCTCCGCTTTGTTGAGCTGTGCTATGTAATTCTAACGCAGAAAGCCTGTTAGTGATGTCCTGGTACACCTAAACATTTCCAACAGCATTAAAGATGCATTGGTTAGTATCATAAAAACTCTTCAGCCCAGAGAGACGGTAGTGCTTGTGCTTCAACTTCCCAGTTGTTTTGTTTGTATCTACATTGTTGTAAACAAACCGGTATTTCCAAGTCCATCTGTTGTCATGGCAACATTTTGACCAACATTTTGAGCAACGTTTTGACCAGTGATGCAGACAGCTCGACTGCGGCCCACTTTTAGCCCTGCCGTTGAGCAGCTTGGTCACGGCTCGGGCTCAGGTCGCTTTCTTTGTAATGCAAAAAACATTTGTGGTACGTTGCGGTTCCTTGTGCCAGTGGAAAAGCGCCGCGAGTCAGAGTCCCTTCGCAATAGTAGTTTATGTATAAATTATTCTTCCAAGAACTTTTCTCTGCCTGAAGTGGTTTGAATTGGTAATTCCTCTCAGACATGGGCTTCCTGCTGCTGTGCCATTGGTTAGGCGGGCGTAAAAGAATGTCTGCTGGCAGATTGAGCTCATCGTCTGCTCTGTCTTACGCTGTCCAGAGGCTGAACTTTGTGTTTAAATCTGTGTGTGTGTGTGTGTGTGTGTGTGTGTGTGTGTGTGTGTGTGTGTGTGTGTGTGTGTGTGTGTGTG
>JBBPDC010029193.1:0-12380 GCA_037974485.1 Hemigrammopetersius urotaenia | reverse complement strand
ATTAACGTTACTCACATTTATACCAACCAGCTGCCTCCGCTTGGGCTTGTATTTCACTGTTTGCCGCCGTTATCCAAATTGGAAACACTTTGAAAGTCCCGCCCCCTACGCTACGTGGTCAAAATGGCGCATCGTTCCACGCAACGTTTTCTGACCGATTTCAGTGCACCATCCGGGTTCTTTCAGAGTTTTAGCTTGGATTTCAGTGTGAGCGCGCTACGCACTAAAATCTAAAAACTACGCAAGTGTGCGATTTCGGACACACTGAGTGTGTTTCGACTAACAACAAAATTTGGGTTACATCACCATCGAAGTAACGGATCTTATCGCATGTGATATCACCATTGCAACACTCAACATTATCGCATATCGCGTGTTTTCCTAATATTGTGCAGCCCTAGTGGATTCTGTCATTTTTTGTTTTACATTGTGTTCTAAAAAAGTCTATGAAAAAAGCCAGTTCAGAGCCTTTCAAAGGTATATTTGTATTACAGTAGTGTATGAACGACATTGTGGAGAAGAAAATCAATTTGAACTGACATACCTGTGTTTTTGTTTATCTGCAGAACTGCGAGGACATACAGGTGGTGGTCCTGCATAAGGACGTGGGACAGGGACTGGGCTTCACTGTTGCAGGAGGAGTGGATCAGAATAAACCAGTCACTGTGAGAATAGCAGATGCACATTTTCAACGACAAAATGACCAGTTAACTAGCCAGAGACATCAGTGGCTACGAAGCACAGAAGCATAGACGCAGAATTCGATACAACACTGTTTATGAATGCACTGGTTGAAATATTAGCCTGACCAAACATGCCAACATCAGCCATTTAAAAGAAAATGGCAACAAATTTTCAACATTTCTTCATTTAGGGTGTGTAATGGTATTGAGATTTCTTTTTAGGGATATAGCAAAATACAAAGTAATATAGCATATAATGTATTTAGAATTTAGTACACAGTATTTACAGAATAATTTCGCCTTTATATTATATTTTATAACGTTCTTGCCTTTGGCTCTTTGTGTTACTGTGCAGTTATAGTATAAGCAGTTTCCTCTGGGATGAATAAAGTTTTCTGATCCTGAAAATATAGCCCAAATCTAGCCATTTGCATGATCCGCATATGTATGATGATCAAATATTGGGGGGGAAAGTTTTCTTTAGGGACTATTTTGCCTTACAACACCGTGTGTATATCCCTCCACCATTAATGGATTTTAACAAATGTATTTGGAGCAACGTTTAGAGGTATCAGCCAGTGAATTCATAGCTATTTATTTAGCTAAGATTACTTCCACTGTGAACAGAGAATTCATTTAAGTTTACTATGCCTTCCAAATTCAGCTGTGAGCAGTTCTGCTATTTATTCCTGCAGGTCCACAGGGTGTTCTCCTTAGGAGCAGCAGGCCAGGAAGGCTCCATCCAAGAAGGTGACCAGGTGCTGTCAATCAATGGCACTGCTCTACACAACTCCGCACACTGGGAGGCCCTGCGGACACTGAGGAAGGCAAGGGGTCGCGGGATGGCAGTGGTGGTCCTCAGACGAGGGAACATTACCCAAACAAGACACATCACTAAACACGAACCCCAAAAACCATCAGGGATGCCAGGTTAGAACAAAGTCCCTGTTTTTATATACACAAAGTTTTTATATATTGGGCTTCTAGAGAAGGTCAACCTTAATGCTTCAGCACACCAAGACAGTCTGGACAATGCCATGCTTCCAACTTTGTGGTGTGGAGGAACTTGACTGGTCCACACAGAGCCCTGACCTCAACCCCATCCAGCACCTCTGGCATGAACTCGAACGGAGATTGTGAGCCAGACCTTCTCATCCAACAGTGCCTGAGCTCATAAATGCTGTACAGAATAAATGGGCACAAATTCCCACAGGAACGCCAAAATCTTGTGGAAAGACGTGTGGAAGCTGTTATAGCTGTGAAGGGGGGAACAGGCTGCATATTTAACTCTTTGTATTTGAATGCAATGTCATTGAAGTCCCTGTTAGTGTAATCGTTTTATCCATTTAACGTATATTGATGACATGGGGCCTTTATTCATGGTGTTCTTAGCCCTCATCTGTATGTGTGTGTCCCAACAGACAGCACAGTACGAGTGACGTTGAATAAGTCTAGCTCTGACCTGGGTTTCAGTCTGGAAGGAGGAGTGGGCTCCAGCCAGGGGGACAGGCCCCTCACCGTACAGAGGCTGTTTCAGGGTAAGTCTGTGAGCTGGAGGTCTGCATGTGAAGGTTCTTTTGAGTTAAATTCATGACAGAAATGGTCTATTTCAGTTAATTGAAGTAAGGTAAAAGCAGGATAATTGAAACAGAACTTAACCCTGCCTTAATTTACCCCTGAAGCATACCACATAATTTGAATTAAGTGGACATTAATTTCAACCGATCCCTTAATATGACCTTAAAAGTTTTAAGGTATGAGTGTGAAACCCCTTAAATTCAAACATAAGGCATTTATTCAAGAGGTTCTATTATTTAAGGGGCAAATTTGAAAAAGTAAGAGAAAATTCAGTAGTTTTACCCCTTAATTAGCCTTAATCTGTGCACTTTTCCCTTAATTTTTCCTAAAATTAAGGTAAATTTAAGGGGTGAAATTAAGGGGTTTGGTTTCATAGTGTGTTCTTCTCAAAACTTCTAAACTTTCCACAAGCTAAAATGCCAACATGCTATCTCTACCTAGTACACTATTTACAAGCTAATATGCTAACATTAGCATATACAGTTATTTTGCTTAAGATAAAAAAGAACATAAAGCACCTCCTGCCCTATCCTCAGGTGGGCCTGTGGGGAAGGTGTTTCCTGGAGATGAACTGCTGGAGGTTCAGGGTCAGGGTCTGGAGGGTCTGAGACGACTAGAAGCCTGGAAACTGATCAAAAGACTCCCCGCCGGGCCTGTGGAGGTCCTACTCCACCGTCCCCACCTGCCTCCCTGAGGAGGACTTCGCCAGAGAACTTTATTTTTGCAGTGTTATTTTTTTTTTTATTATTGTTTATATATGTAGAACAGCATCAGAACAGCCCCAGTCAGATTCAACCATCTAAACGTGCAACAAAATGACGAGAGTAAGAGCATGAAGGGAATTCCACAGATTTATTTTTTCAAAATGTCTTCAAATGGTGCAGTGTTTTGATTTTCCATTCTAAAGAAATTGGAAGAATTTCACAAAATTGTTTACAGCGATGGTGAATTAAACCAGACCTCTTGATGCCTCTAGAAGTCCCTTTCACTTTCATGGTTATGAGGATGATGCCTGAGGCACTGTTTTACTAAAGAGTTGAGAAGGTTTTGGCCTATAATATACTGTATAGAAGCTATATAATAATTTTTTCCCACTATTTTATTACCATCATGATTACATATTCATACTCAAAAGACACGTTTAGGTTCACCATTGGTTCTAGTAAATCAGAAGTTGCCATGCCCTGATCCCTGGTTCCATTCACCAGCACTGAAAAGAAATTGGTACGTTTCTCTGCAATGAACTATCTCAGCTGTTCAGTTCTGTAGACATTTTGCAAATTCAGTTCGTTTTTTCTCCACAAAACCAGATCCAGTGCAGGGAGGAGATATTTTAGCTCTTTGAGCCAATAGTATGTTCCTGCACAGCCGGAGAGGCTGCAGTTTCAGGACCCTTGGTTTTTCGTAACAGCGCCACCTACCGATTGGAGACTACAGTTCCAGGACCATGTGGTTTATTTGTAATGTTTGTATATAATGTTTGTACATATTGTCAAAGATATTTAATTTCAGGACCTTTTCTAAAATGCATCAGATGTGCTTTGAGTCACAATTTAAAAATGAAAACAAATGAATTTACACTTAAAATAGAAACTGGACTGCACTGGAATTATTCAGCGCCACCATGTGGCCAAAGTGTGAAATGCAGATTTGGGAAAAAAAAGACCTACAGATGGATTTTTGAAGTCAATTAAATTGCCTAATGGGATATTTGCAATGAAATTCCACAACTAGCAATCTTCACTTCACATAATTAGTAGTAGTGTCCATTTATCCAAAACTCTTCAGGGAAAGGAAAGCTCTGGAGCTCTAAAATAAGAAGGGATGTCTCTGGAATCAGTTGTTCACATTACTTCATGTTGATATTTTAATTGTGTTTCATCATAATACAATTAAGTAATTATCAGATGCTCAGTCTGTATGCATTATAAAACATGGATCCATCCTATTTTACAGGGTCACCTTATATTTAACTTTCCTATTAAAGCCAAATCAGGCAGCTTTGCTGAACCATTAGTGTTTTTATTTACCAGTTATGGCAGTGGAGCAATGGAAGAAGGTGGCCTGGTCTTATAGATCACATTTGTCGATGGTGTGTGTGCATATATGGCTGTTGCCACTCTCTCACACTCTCTCGTCTCTCTCTCTCTCTCTCTCTCTCTCTCTGTCTCTCTCTCGCTCTCTCTTGCTCTCTCGTTCTCTCTCTCGTTCCTGACTTTTCCGTATTTAAACCTCGGGTTTATACTTACATTTTCTTTAAGGGTAATGTATTAAACTGAGTTTTCAAAATGAAATTAAAGTGATCTGGGAGAATATATGGAGGCATATTTATGGTTTACACTATAAAAATAGGCACTGGGATCATTTTGAGGGGGGGAGGGGGCTTCAAACCTTCGGCAGACTTCAAATGAGCCATTTTAATCTAGATTAAATCCAAGATTACAAATCCTGCTCTATGAACAAAAGTGTAATAACATTTGGTTTGCAAAGAGGTGTTTTTTAACAGCAGTTTTCAATTTAGCACAGTTACAGTTCAAATGTTTCTTATAAATCTCAACATAAACATTAATGTAATCAAATCAAATATAAAATCAAAGCTATTTGCCGCTGCAGGGCGTTCACGTTTTATCTAAGATAAGAGGTAAGAATGTAAGGCGCAGTCGACCCAGTGTGAGTTACTAACAGGAATAAAATAAGACGCATTAAAAGGCAAAATGAATAGTAATATGTTAAAATATATACAAATTGCACTGGTGAATAAATACAATAATACAAATTACAAATTGCACTTGATGGTTACAGTCTATTGCACACTGTGAGAAGATATTGCACATTATGAAGCGTTGGCAAACAGTTCAGGGTCATGATTGCTTTTGGATAAAAGCTGTTTTGTAGTTTGTTATAGAAAAACAAGTTTCCCTCAGAGTCCAGAGCCACCTACTGACCAATTATAAATCTTTTTTTTTTTTTTCTGAACTGGTTCCAGCAGAAACATGTTTCTTTTATCAGGAAGCAGCAGAAACAGTCTATGTTCAGTAGCAAGTGAATATACATGGTTCAGCAGTCGTATCTTTAGCAGAAACTGCAGAGATCCTTTTTTTGCTTTTGTGATGTCCAGGCCTCGTCCAGCATGCCCCCTCATCCTAGTGCTGGTTGTTTACGTTTGGGCACGACGTTTAGCAAGGTGTTTAGATTAGACTGCGGGCTCTACTAAGAATTCTCCTCAGTTTATATTCAATAACATATCAGATATATTCAATCAGGGAAGAATGTGGTCTGTTTTCTGGTAAAACAGCCAAAGCAGAATTTGGAGTAAGTTCCTGATATTTAACTAAATATTGCTAAATAGCTAAATATCATTATAGTTGAGTGATAAATGTGCATCCTTGTATGAAGATGGACCAATACAAATGTTCCCAAAATACTTGCAACAATATCCCATTACATTATCATACATTGTAAAATTACACTTTTGGAGTTATTCAAGGATCAGACCTAGTTGAAACAGATATATTCATTCGGTGATTTCTAGGCTAATAGCAGCAGTATTCTGTAACTCAGGGCAAAGATTTTAGAAAGGGAAGAATGTGGTCTGTTTTCTGGTAAAACAGCCGAAGCAGAATTTGGAATAAGTTCCTGATATTTAACGTTCATAATAGGATATTAAATTAAAAGACAGGTACAGGGGTCCACTCTTCTGGAGATTAAAGCACTTATGATCTTCTCTAAGGTCTTTCTTTAGCCATGGGAACTGCTAAGGTCAGGATATAATTAGCTGGCTATTTGAACATACATAAAAGGGGTCATTTGAATTTGAGGATATTACATAACTAGCATGACTTCCCTAAAACTACTGACCAAGAAGCTAACAGTAAAGTGCGTAACATCACCAACTCTGTAGTTCGCTAGATAAGTTAGAGCAGGGGTCCCCCATGTGGTGCCTGCGGGCCGCATGAGTAGCTGACCTGTTCTAAAAACAGCACAACTCACCAGAGAGCAGTGTCTGACATTTAATTTGATCCTGTTGCTAATCTTTTTTAATCACATTTGCATTTCTATAGATTTGAAAATGACAATATCTAAAAAAAATTTTAATAAATCTAATATTTAATAATAAACGTTTTAAAACATTTAAAACGTTTATTATACATGTAGTTCAGATAAGTTTAAGTAAACTCTGTTCTAGTGTATCAAACTCCTAGCCCTTTGAGTGTTTCTGTACCTGTCAAGTAGTTTTCAGTTTCAAAATGGCTGGTGGCCCCTGAGATAGAGTTTGCAGGTCAGTTGGCTAACTTCTGGCCAAACTGGGGCCTTGCTTAGTTTCAAGAACCTCCTGAAGACTCAGAGAACATCTCCTCACGTTCCTGCATTACTCCTCCATAAAGATTTAGCACTTAATACTCTCCTCTGGTTCCCCCACTGTCCTGAAACTAGAATGTGTCCTAAAATGATCGTAATGTAATTATTGTAATGTTTGGGGCCTTGCTTATTCTTGCCAAGCTTGGGTGATTTCTCAGTTATCCCAGGGGCACTGTCCCTGTAACTAATGCTTGTTAGCCGCTCTGGATAAGGACATCTGCTAAATGCCATAAATGTCTTTGCTTGGGTCTTGATCTGTGAAACTGTTGTACCCAATAACTAAATATCATGATAGTTGAGTGATGAATGTGCATCATTTAAAAAATACTACTTGTCCTTTATGAAGATGGACTAATACAAATGTTCCCAAAATACTTGCAACAATATCCCATTACATTATCATACCTTGTAAAGTTATTCAAGGATCAGACTTAGTTGAAACAGGGCCACGTAACAGAGACTTGCACTTTACTTAATAAACAGCACAGAAAAGTTTGCTATCTGATTTATGACCCCTGGAATGCGCCGGAGTCAGCCTAACCCCATAAAGATAATGAATAAATAACTATACGACACGGTAATGTTCACTGGAATGCCTTACAGGGGCTAATCGGCTAATCGCTATTACACATGATTGCATTATGGTGTGGTCATCAAGGCAGATGCCCACCATTCCCCTCTCTCTCTCTCTCTCTCTCTCTCTCTCTCTCTCTCTCTGTAATGATTATTAATGATGTTATATTTAGAATATAAATTGAGACCAAAGTGTGATGGATCACATCAGATAATGGGCGAGCTCCAGGTTGCTACAGGATACAGCCGTGCTGCAGAGTGAGTGGTCTCACAGCATTTACAGCAACAAGTCCAGCAGGTACGATTTTAAACAAGCAGAGCAAAATGAAGACCCAGGCCAAGAAAATGATGATGAGGATGAAGGTAAAGAACGAGCTGGTCAGACAATGTCTGGGAGAGGTCATTGGCACTTTCGTTCTTCTGGTGAGTTTTTTCTCCAACAGCTTTTATCTTTTTTTTTTTTTTTAATTCAAGTACCATTCATTGCAAGTTGTGAATAATGCTGGTTGGAACATAACCTTGGATCTCCGTTTTTGACGTTTTTCCTTTTTAATTGAATACTTTTTGCATTTATACATTTTTCATGAAGAATGTTCCCATAGAAATAAAAGTAAAATCATTCACAAGATCATATTTACTATTAACTGCACCAAGACATTAGCTGCAGATCCTTTAAGTCCTATATTTTAGGAGGTGGGGTCTCTGTTGATCGGACTAGTTTATCCAGTACATCCCACAGACGCTCAATGAGATTGAGATCTGGGGAATTTACAGGCTGAATCAACACCTTGAACTCTTTCTCGTGGTCCTTAAAACATCCCTGAACAGTATTTTCAAGGCTCATTAACTTATTGAAAGAGGACACTGTCATTAGAGAACACCCTTTAGTTGCGGCGGTAGTTGTTAATCGTTGAGTGTTGAAGTACTATCCAGATGAATGCAGCATTCAAGGTTTCCCAACAGATCGTTGTCTAGAGCATCACTCTGCCTTTGCTGCCTTGCCTTCTTCCCATAGTGCATCCTAGAGCAGGGTTGGACTGGGACAAAAAATCGGCCCGATGGCCAGTCCAGCCCTGTCCAAGAGCACACTATTCCCCATTTAAGCAACTCATACGTGCCTTGATGTAAAAAAACCTTCTGCTATTGCTCTATGGTCCAGTTCCGATGTTCACATGCTCACTCCAGGCTCTTTTGGTGGTTAGTATGGGCACTCTGACCAGTCTGCAGCTACACAGCAAGTTGTAAAGTACCCTGTGTTCCTTTTTCAGCTGTTTTTGCATATCGGGAACACCCCACAAAACCAGGCCAACAAAATCAGTTATGTGGGCAATACACATGGGAGTGTGTGTGGGTGTGTGGGTGTGTGCTATTCTGCGTAAAGACTCTCTTGCATGTGAGCTGAGTATCATTTCAAAAACATCCTTGGGTTAGTGGTGATTAGTACACTGTGTGCAACCGCTGAAGATCATTAGTTCAGAAGTTCAGAAATGACTCCAAAGTGATATGAAAACTGATGTATGTGAATGAGGAACATTCAGCTTGTTCCTGATTGCTAATAACGTTTTATCCCAAACCATCAGCTTTCAGAATAAAAAGGCTTTGAATACCCAGTTTAGTTACATAAACCCCCTGTAAAGCTGAAAACGCTTGCATTCATATGTGTGTGTCTGTTATCATGCTGTCATGTTATCTGTTATGGTGCTGAGAGTGCAATTTGTGTAATTCTGTAGTTCCCCTACTGTTAAAGGGATCATATGGTGTAATTTAGTTCACCTATTTAATGCTTTGACTGAACTTTCATGGTTCAAATGTTTGAAATAACTTTTCGCGGATTTTTTTTTTTACGCGGATCAGGAGTCATGAAATCAGCCACACACACATTTTTTTTGAGAACCTAGTTTTATGTAGAAATCCCCACAATAACGCTAAAACTGCAAATATCCTCAGCCTTTTTTTTTTGTTTTTTTGTGGCAATAAATATATTTTTTCTGCATGTTTTCACACAAGGTGTCCCGTTCACCTCACCGCAATGTCCCAATACTTTTGTCCCACCGCCTTCTGAGTTGCACTCAGACACTTCAAACTCCAGGAGATCTTTCCAGTGAGCCCTCATTTGTATTTTTAGCCCGAGTAGATCAGGTTTTATTCTCTGAAGACCATTCCCAATACTTTTGTCCCACCTTCCGGCGAGGAATTTAAATTAAAAGAGGCGAATATGGGTTTATTTTTACATTTTCTTTAAGGGTAATGCATTAAACTTTTAAATGAAATTAAAGTGTTATGGGAGCATATTTGGGGGCATATTTAGGTTTTACACTATAAAAATGGGCATTTTAGGCATTTTTTTTACCAAATCACAACTTGGTTTTTCACTACACGCGGGTGCTCTTGGAACGTAACCCCCATGAAAAGCTAGTGATTACTGTTTCACAATCAGAAGCAACTGGGCTCCAGAATGGTGCAACAGTTTAAGGCACGTTCCATGAGTCTGTGAGAATTGAGCTGTACGTAAACTGTAGCACGATGGCACAATAGTTGTAGCACGCTTTGATTTTCCAGTGTATCAGCCCAGTATGTCCAGTGTGGTGGCCTTCACATGTCTTGGAGGTTTCATCCTATCAGTTTGATTCCACTGGGTAATGGAGTTGATCTTGTCAAAGCACTCACAGAGGTGGTGGTGGGTGGGATACTTGCCTCGGGGCCAAGATGTCATGGGTTCGAATCCTACCTTCAGCACCACCACTGGGTTCCTGAGCAAGACCCTTAACCCCAAGTTGCTCCAGAGAGACTGCCCCCTGTAGTTAGGGAATGTTTGCTTTCTGATAAATGTAAATATATATCATACACGACCAAACTGGGGGTAAATGTCTCTTCAGAGAGTACAATAGCTTGGTATCTACTCAAGGTGGAGCTGATCTCTTAGCTCCATACTCCATATGTGACTTATTGTTGTGTACTGACACCTTTCTATCAGAGCCAGCATGACCTTTCTCCCACTGAAATGTTTCTTCAGCCCCAGCAGTCAGTAGTGCTTGTACTTCATTGATCCCTCAGTTGTTAGTTTGCCTGTTCTCACCCAGCCATTCGTCCAGGACACTTTGGCTCTCAGATCCTTACACTCACCCATTTTTTTCTTCCAACTCATCAACTTCAAGCACAGACTGTTTACTTGCTACCTAATCTATCCCAAACCTTGACAGGAGCCACTGTAATGAAATAATCACTGCTGTTTAATGCTGTGACAGGTATATGCACAAACACAAACACAGACTCACGCTATGTATTAGTGGCGCTTAGGTTATCTATGGAAAGACTTTCTGCATGTGATTCAAGTATTATTTCAAAAAGTTCCAGATGGATGTTGATCTCTTGGTCCTTTCGTCCAGCTGTTTGGCTGTTCTGGAGCGGCCCAGGTGAAAACAGGGCTGGGGGAGAAGGGCCAATTCCTCTCGGCCAACCTGAGCTTCGCTGTGGGCGTCATGTCTGCCATGTACCTCTCCATGGGAGTGTCAGGTTAGAAAAAAAAAACCTTAACTCTCTAATAAAACCTACTACTGGCATATTAGTAACAACAGTGCATTTATTTTGGCATTTCAATTGTATAATAATCTAATTTTCACTAAGTGCTTTATAACTGTCCTTCTCATCTAATAAAGATAACAAATAACCAAAAGGCAATGTTGCTAATTATTACACTTTATTACATTCATTACTATCTCATCATATAATTAATCTCTTACTGCATCATTATATCACCGTTAATACTGACGTAACTGAGGCCAAGGTGTAATGGGTAGTTATCAGGTCATGTTTATGGACTAACAAATCTAGAAAGCTAATGACTCTCTCTCTCTCTCTCTCTCTCTCTCTCTCTCTGTCTCTCTCTCTCTTCTCTCTGTTTGTCTCTCTCTCTTGCTCTCTCTCTGTCTCTCTGTCTCTGTCTCTTTCTTTCTCTGTCTGTCTCTGTCTCTCTCTCTCTCTCTCTCTGTCTATGTCTATGTCTCTCTCTCTCTGTCTCAGGAGCTCATCTGAATCCTGCCGTGTCTCTGAGTTTCTGTGTGCTTGGTGATCTTCCGTGGCGGAAGTTGTTGCCGTACTCTCTCTCTCAGGTGTTGGGGGCTTACCTGGCTTCTGGTGTCGTCTTCCTCATGTACCACGGTGAGTCCAGCCCAGCAGAGGGCCCTGGGAAATACACAGAAATACACACAGTTCAGAAGCATCATTCCATTGTCAAGAATCATCTGGGGGAAACATTTAATTACTTTTTTAAACTTTAGAATCACGTTTAAAAGTGTATGAACTCTGTTTAAACATTTAGAACTACCCAGGAAAATTTCTGTAACTTTTTTGGGACATCCGTTTAATCAAGGTTTAGAATCATTGTTCAAGTCAAAGTCAAAGTCATATATACAGTATTTACACAGTGAGAGAAGTAGGAGTGACTCCAGAATGTACTGAGGACTAAAAGACACATAGAATACACATATATAAATAAACTATAAATATGAAGCCCACCGCCCCAAAATGATCCCAAGCCACCCTAAATATATAGTCATTATTCTACTATTTTTAAATTATATATGCAAACGTTTCATACAAGATATCACTGAGCGCAGATACGCACTTTACAAATAGAAACAAGACTATGAATTGAAATTAAAAATAATAAGTCTAGCTATCATAATGGAATTAAAATGATGTAGTGGCTGTTGAAGCTGTAGGTAGCAGGCGGGCATTAGGACCCAGGTGAAGCTACACGGCGCTGCTTGTTAGCGAGGAGCCCGTTTAGTAATATTTCTCTGGTTGCGCCGTTTGTGCTCAGTTCAACAGAACAATACTATGAGTGTCCATAACTGTTTGAACAATTTCCTCCGGAATAAATAAAGTTTTCTGATTCTGATCTGATTCACTGCTTAACTTTACATGTTTCCTTAAGTGAGAGGAAAGGTTTGGTGAAAAGTGTTCAGCCCCTCTATACACGCTAATACCTTCATACAACTCTGGGGGCTAAGCCCCCCTTGTCTTTCCGTCCTTGTGACGTCCCTGACACTTTATTTTGAAATCAGCATCTCTATGAGTGACATCCATTACAGTCCAGTGTCAAACACATAATTCTGCTTTATGAGGGACTGATTAGTGATCAGCTGAATCACATCTTATTTAATGAGGAAAAGTATAAAACACTGC
>JBBPDC010029145.1:0-12381 GCA_037974485.1 Hemigrammopetersius urotaenia | reverse complement strand
AGGGTTCTGGTGGTTCCTCTCTGTGTGGTCTGAGAGGGTTCTGGTGGTTCCTCTCTGTGTGATCTGAGAGGGTTCTGGTGGTTCCTTTCTGTGTGATCTTTGAAAGTTCTGGTGGTTCCTCTCTGTGTGAACTGAGAAGGTCCTAGAGGTTCCTCTCTATGATCTGAGAAGGCTCTGGTAAAGGACTAGCTCTTAATTGTTAATCTGGGCTTATTGGGTCGGTTTCCCAGACAGGGCTTAAGCCTAGTCCTGGATTACATAGTTCTGTGAATAGAGATTTTCCATTGAAAAGGAAAGAGTAGTCCAAGACTAAGCTTAATCCCTTTCTGGGTGTCACAGGGGCCGGGATTAACCGGCTCCCGTGATTTACCTCGGGGGAAACACCAGGCAGGAAGGTAGGCATCCATACTATGATTCTTTATTCTTACACACAAAAACAGGAACAAAGCAAACCTGGCTCAAGGGCCGCTACAGCGTGAAAAGGAACGTGAAACATTAACAAGGCATAGTGAGGCGATGGACCGATACTGTGGTCCATACAAACAGAAATTAAATACAGAAAATAACTAGTGATCAAACACAAAGCAGGTGAAAACGTGACACGTGAACACAAAAACAGACATGACAAAAACAGTGGCCCAAAAAACCCTGGGGGGGAAAGGACAAAAAAAAAAAAAAAAAAGAAAAAAAAAAAAAAAAAAAAAAAAAAAAAAAACAAGAGGGAGGGAGGGCGGGGGACAGCGGTGGCAAGGACAACGTACCCGTTCCCCGTTCCCTGGGCCTCGTCCTGGCGCCTCCCTCTGGGCTGTAGGCTACCGTGCTGACGGGAGTCACACTGGAACAGGGTAGAGGAATTAGGGGTTCCTCCAACTCACCCTGACCTACTTCTAAGGGACCTAGGAGGTTCCGCTGTTCCCTCTCCTCTATGGTCTCCCCTGTTCCGTTAGCTGCTGTGCTATCAGGCCCTAGCCTGCTTACTGGGGGTTTTCGCCTGGGTGCTGGCGTGGGCATCTGCTCCGGGAAAGGCAGCGGGGTCTGTACTGGTTCGGGAGGAGGGTGTCGGAGACGGGGCGCTGGTACTGGAGAAGCCACCCTCTCTGGCGGCTCGGGAGAAGCCACCCTCTCTGGCGGCTTGGCGACCTCGCCCTTGGGTGGCTTGGCGGCGATCGTTTTGACTGGCGGCTTGGTTGTCCTGTGGGGGTCTGCTGCTCCCCCACATTCGCTCCGCCCTTCAGCCCTGCCTTTGTGGGCAGGGAGTGAGGCTCACAGGACCGGTGGCGAGCCGGAGGAAGCCTCAGGCTCTCCGGGCAGTTGGGGACCGGGTGGTCTCTCAGCCCGCCAGTAGGCGAACCTACCCGGGAGCTTGTCCACGGCTGAGTCGGAGACGTAGGGGTCCACGAAACGCTCCGGACCTAGGATTGGGGATCCGTCGATCCACCCGTACGCGAGGGAGCACTGGTCCTCCTCACTGTCCTTCGACTCTCCACCGTTCAACAACTCACGGATCGACCACCAAAGCTCCATCGGCTCCTCCGTGAGGCTGGTCCCACTGACCTCACTCCAGCTATACCCATCCGGCAGGGCTACGTTTTCCACCCCTAGCGCCAGGGTGTTCAGGGTGTCTACCCAGCTGAGGGGTTCGTAGCTCCCCGTGCCTCTTTGTGTTTGTACGGTCCATTTGTCCTGGACCGTTTGAGGATAATGGACATCTGTCACAGGGGCCGGGGTTAACCGACTTCCGTGATTTACCTCAGGGGAAACACCAGGCAGGAAGGCAGGCATCCATACTGTGATTCTTTATTCTTACACACAAAAACAGGAGCAAACCAAACCTGGCTCAAGGGCCGCTACAACGTGAACAGGAACGTAAAACATTAACAAGGCGTAGTGAGGCGATGGGCCGATACTGTTGTCCATACAAACAGAAATTAAATACAGAAAATAACTAGTGATCAAACACAAAGCAGGTGAAAACATGACACGTGAACACAAAATGTCTGTAATCTGGCCCCGCTGATCCCCAGTGGAGAGAAGATTCTCCATGGCTTTACAAAGAATAATGAGCTGTTCTTCTGCATTTTATACAAGATCATTCTCAAGCACAGCCTGGAGGTCATGTAGTCAGTTACAAATTATATTTGGTACATTTAGTATGTAATTATATGTTTATGGATGAATAAACAATCATCAATAAAAAATACCTTTTGTAATTGTGTGTGTGTCCCCTCAGGGCTGAAGCAGAACTGGACCTGTGAGATCTGCAGTGTGTCTCTGAACTCTGTGGCTCAGTATCACGCTCATCTACAGGGGTCCAAACACCAGAACAAGTGAGTAACAGCCACACACTGCTTGCCTGTCCTGTTCCACACTGCACGTTTTCATGTTGTACTCTGGACTGAACTCTAGCACTTTGGAGAGGACTCCAGAATGCTAGATAGGACTACAGCACTATGGACAGGACTATAATGCTCTGGGCTGGATTACAGCACTCTGGACTAGACTATAATGCTCTGGACTAGACAACAGCTGTCTGGACTGGACATAAAATAAACCTTTATACATTTGCTTTGTCACGGCAGAAAGTGGACAGTACAAAGTTAAGAACAGCAAACATTAAAAAAATAATAGAATAGAATTAAATACTATACCGAAAGTACAGTATAAAATGTGCACTATACAATCTAGAAATATAAAATATGGACATCTGTATTGTAAAATATATACATATATGTATATGTAAACTAATTAATAGACTACAACACTTTGGGAATGGCACTGGGACAAACACACTGACAAAAAAACAAGAGAAAACAAGACACAGGGCAGCATGACACTAAACACAGGCTGAGAAAATGGTACATGTGCGAAAATCAGCCAAGAAGAGTGGCCCGAGAACAGACACTGGACACAGGACTCAACAAAAGACTGGACACAAGGCACAACACTGGGACAAAGGTAATAACAGGCAGTTCAACAAGGAAGATAACTGGAGTTGAGACTGTTAGGGAGCCTGAGACAGGGACTGGGAGAAACATTTTTTTAGGAGTAGAAACTGAAATCAAGACGAGAACAAGAAACAGATGAACATGACAACAAGAGAGCGGTAAAGTCTAAGACCAAAACTCAAGGCACAGGATGAGCACATGGCATATGTAAGGAAGTTGGCCAGGAAGGGAGGCCTGTGAACAGAGACTGGACATGAGCCATGACATGACACAGAACAGGTAACTGGACATGTGGCTGGACTGAGATGGACAACTGGGTATGCAACTGGACATGCGATTGGACAAGCATAAGAACTGGGACTGGTACAGAGGCAACAGATACTACAACAAGGGCAATGACAGGAACTGTGAGACTGTGAGTCTGGACAGGGACAGATGACTTTGTACACAACTGGACATGAGGCTAGCCATGAGACAAGCCTAAGAATTTGGACGATAACAGGCATTACAACAGGGACCATAACTGGGACTGGCAGGGAGTAACTGGGACAAGCACACTGACAGGAACAGAAACTGGGATGGACAAGACACGGGTGAACATGACAGGGTGAGAAAAGAGCAAAGACTAAGACAAACACAAGACAAAGGGACATGGCACATGTAAAGAGAGACAGAGACAAGGAACAAGGCAGGGACAGAGTGTTACAATTTAAAGGAATGGTCAGGTGAAAAACATCCACACTTTTCCACTTTTTCCCAGGTGTGGTCGAT
Source organism: Hemigrammopetersius urotaenia (assembly GCA_037974485.1). Lineage (NCBI taxonomy): Eukaryota > Metazoa > Chordata > Actinopteri > Characiformes > Alestidae > Hemigrammopetersius > Hemigrammopetersius urotaenia. The sequence continues at coordinate 8,665 of JBBPDC010029145.1, read as the reverse complement.
CATTTGAGTCCAAATTTACCTTCTTCAGTTCAAAACTGGAGCTACATGGTGAATGTTGCTAGGTAGTTGCTGCTAACCTCATTAGTATAACAACAGTCTGACTTTTGTGCCATGTTCAAGTTTGGAAATCATTGACTTATTAGAAAACCTGTTAAACTAAGAGTGTTTTTCATTCACAGCGTAAAAAACAAGTGAAGATGCAATTAACCCCTGCTGGAGTACAGATCAAGCTTTTCTCCTCAAGTTCTCTTACATGTTCTCCTAAGTGTTCTCCTGCAAGTTCTCAAACCATCCCAAACATTTCAGCAACCCTAGAGTTGTATTTACCGGGCTTTTTATTTACACAAACTACGAAATATATTATCAAATTGTTGACTGTGTAGTAGGGGTGGGCATAGATTCTTTTTTTAATCTAGATTAATCTCATTGTAATCCTGGAATTAATCTAGATTCATAGTCTATTATTTGTTTGTTGTCTTATGTGGTTTTCTGGCTCAGGATTGTCCACAGTTATGGAATAAATAAATTTAAAAAAGGATCATATTTTGATGTTTTGATGTGTAGCAGTTAACAGGTTTCAGCCTCCTGTTAAAGTGTTGCATCCACTGTTTCATCTGTTTATCCTTTTTATTAAACTTAATAAAAGCAATGTTTTGCCCTCATTAGATACCGACATCGATACTGCTTACCAATACTGATACCAATTTTTCTGATACTCTTATTGATTCCACTCTCCATTATCTGGTGCAGAAAGTAAAGACATCACATGAAAATATGTCAGAATTTCAAAACTGTGTTCTGTGTTTCCTTTTTATACAAAGAGGGAGAAGCATCACTACTAACCGCAATAAATCCACTAGGATGTGCTGTGTGCAGTGGAGTGGTGAAGTACAGCAGTGGTAAAATCTGCATTGAACAGGCAGGAGGAGATAATGGAGAGAAGCTTTTATGCTCAACAGAACCCCAAAGTACTTAAATAACCGAGCTCCATAAACAAACAGAAGAAGTCTTAATGTCCGTATTCCAGTCCATGGTTCTAGATAACAGTTAGTTGTACAGTGTCAGGAACCACATAAGAGAGTCTGTAATAGACCATTCATCCGATGATAATTGGTTGGGCTTATGCTTACCTGTTAGTTGCATTTTCCTTGTAGCTCCAGTGCTAGAAGCCAGCTTCAGACACCTTCAGTAGCTTGGCTACAATAAGGTGGGGGAATAATAATAATAATAATAATAATAATAATAATAATAATAATAATAATAATAATAATAATAATAATAATAATAATAATTACAGGAAACAATAACATTAATACCTTTAACAGACTTTCAGCAGAGAAGGGGCTGCAGTCAAAATTATATACTCAATACAGGTAAATAAGTAGAATAATAAATGTAATAATAATTGCAACACAAATAGTATAACATGAATGCATTTTCCCCTAAAACTGGAATGCATCATGCAGAGAAAAACAGCAGTAAATATTTGGTGACATAAACACATAAACACCATGTTTATACTCTTCACTGTGATCTGATTTTAGATCTTATTTCAGAGATGAGACAATCTGACAGGAAGAAAACAGTATTTTTCAAACAAAATTTAAAGAAATGAGGGGTGGCTCAATACTTTTGCACAGTACTGTGCCCATCAGAGTCTATAAAACATGTCTCTCCAAGGGGGCGTTTAAATTTAGCCTCTTTGGTCTGAGTTGAGAACAGATTCATTCTAAAGGTAAAGAGCGACCTCTAGCGACCAACGGGCTAATAACAGCATTACAGGGAAACAATGGCTTCGTCAGAAGAAAATAGAAGTACACAAAATGTGAACAATATCAATGCTTTGAAGGTAAATATTTAATAAAACGGTACTGTTTTGCTTTAAAGCCCTGTGTTGGCACAAAAGTACTGTTATCTGTCAAACTGTCTTATCTTTGGCATATTGGGTAGATAAATCTAAAGAAACAGGAACAAATGTTTTACTGTGACAGGCTGCAAAGTGTCTAAAGATGCAAGGAGTCCCAACCACCCAGCATTCAGCACCACTAGTATACTGATCACAGTCTGATCATCTGAAATCATCTGGTCATGTTTCTTCACTGGTTCAGGACTTTTTTTTAGATGTATTTTGTGAGTCTTAACAAACACGACCCCTGATCCACATAAAACTGGAGGGTTACTGTACATCTAAATATTGTTTATATATATATATATATGTATATAAAAGAAAATTATATATATAAGCAATAAAAGAAGCCTCTCTACTATGTAGTCAAAAAACATCAACATGATATCATGGAGAACATCCCCTTCCACACTGGGCCAGTAGGACATGTAGGTCAACCCAAGTTAGGACGTCCCAGCTGAGAAGTTAAAAATTGCTCTTTAATCTTCAGTGTGAGTGAGGTCGACCGCCGTCACGCCTTATCTCAGCCCAGCAGAGAGGGCAAACAGCCCCACGACTGAGCGTAGGGCCACCGACAGGTTTGTTTACTCCTCTCAGAGGGCTTTTCCTTAAAAATACTGAGGACTCATCGATATCAGATTTCAAATATTTGCTCTGGAAATCAGCACACGAATCACTGTTATGCCCAAATAAAAGCCGCCACTTCACTATTTAAACACATTTTTTAAAAAAGGATAATTTAATGTAGGTCTGTGCTTGGTGACATGGTAACCAAGTTACCATGGTAACAGCCCTCAACTAGACTGCATTTCCGCAGAGTAAATGCAAAGTGTGCTTGCTCAAATGCAGCATGAGGCCTGAGGTTGATTACAGAGTCTTGTAGCTGTGGCATGTTCATGGGCCGAACAGGAACACTTTGACTGAAATGGCTGCTCATATACCACAGTCTCTACTTTTCTCTCTTTCTCTCTCTCTCACAGAATCACCAGCCCCATCCACACACATACTGTAAAGCAATGCCATGGTTTAAAAGGAGGATTTCAGGGATTTGGTTTATAGTTCTCTCTCTTTCTCTGGCTAGAGGTGTCTTTAACATCATTTAGAAGGCAGATTTCACTGCCACAGTGTTTATCAATTTATTTCAGTGCTTTTACAAGGTTTAAAATATGGATTTTAACTTTGAAATCACAGTTTATTACTGGGATCTTTTGCTGATCACACTCTAACAGCTAGAGTGGATGATACTGTCATTCCAAAGTTCTACCCATTCATTCCTATGGGCCATTTTTTCACCCGAAAAACAGGAATAACGAACAAAGAACAAGACATAGCAAAAAGCTGTGAACAAGTATGCTAGTCCAGATCGCTCCTGATGTGTCAGAGTAGGAACGGTTGTCTCTATCTCAACTTCAAACAGGTGAAGGGAATAATGTAGATAAGGATAAAACTTAAAGAACAAAAGTGTGCTTACTCTGCCTTTGGCTCCTGTGCACACTAATTAAAAACTACCACTGTTTGCTCATTTATGGATTTATTTCAAGAAAACCTGCTGTTTCCTACTAGTATTCCAGTATTAACTACTTTGGAAACAGTTGTATTATTGCATTGTGTGTCATTTTCTACAGTTATTAACACTTCAGTGTGTAGAGTGACACGGTTGTGCCGTCTGATTGTTTTCTATTAAAGTAGCCTCACACCAGTGGGATCTGGAAGGTTCAACACTGAACATTCTAACACCAGCTGATCAACACTGTAGGTTAATGGAGATTCAGGATTACAGCTGATACTCTGTGTTTATATTCATACTTTTATACATCTGACAGCCAGTCAGTAACTAAATCACACTAAACTCAGGCTGCGTCACAACAACTGACGCACCAAATGACTGATGGAGCGTTGTGCAGGACAATCAAGAGCACAACACACATAACCAAGAAAAACACACTCACTGATTGACACTGTAAAAACAAATCTTTACATTATAGACTATTGAACCACCTCACACACACCAAAACAGCACCAACAAATGACCATGCAGAGCTGCTGTTTTGGTTACACGCCTTTATAAACAGTTTTTATGCAGTATTTATCTTCTCCCTTATTCATTCATCACTACTAAACCACTGTAGACACTGAAAACACAGTTAGGGCTGTTGTATAATGAACATAATCATCTTGTTGAATCATGAGTGAAACGTGTGACATTAGCATTGAGGTGAACACTATGGAAGTGATGAGATGTTTAGCTGCTCTGCTGTCAGGTGGCGCAACAAGAGACACTGCTGTGTTCCTGGCTGCCCGCTGCTTCACTTGGTGAATGGGTTAAATGCAGAGGAAGAATTTAGTGTCGTTCACACTGTGTGCTGTGTTCACGCATGAAAGAATTATCACTTTCACATTTGGCTCTACATCACCACAAAACCAGCTATAGAATGTCAGACACACACGGCTACAGATTCTTTCTTCTTATGAATGAAATTTATTTTATTTGACATTTTCATTTATAGTTGTTCACTCAACTGCTGACTGGTTAAAAATAAACAAAAGTGATAGAATGGAAGCAGTAATAGTAAAGAATATGTAAATAATATAATGATCTGAAGAATCCCGAAAGAGCTCCGTCTGTGACGCACACATTCCAGCCAGAGTTCCCACAGAATTTCAGAGGAAGGAGCCCTGAGAGCTACTGCTGCTCTTCTGAGGCTCAGTGTGAGAGAACTGGAGTCACGCTGTGCGTAAAAAAAGTACTGAAAAAAACCCTGGCATGAAAAAGATCCAATTTTATCTCACAGCCAGTAAATGAGGATTAAAGGGCAGATAGAACAGGACACCTCACTTCTTTAAATAAAAAATCCAGTCCTGTTAGATCTACCCTGAACTCATCCTCACACTGTGTGATGTCATACTGTTCTTCCTCTGGGGAGTTTAGGCTTCAACAATTAAAAACAGTTACTATTAAATTAAAAACATTTTTAAGCTTACGATTAAAAGAAACTTTAAAGTGAATTGATATTGATGTTTCTGGTTAATCTTTACACTCTATGCATTCTATACACTGGCTGTTTGCTGTTCTTTCACTTGCTCGGTTTTCCCCACCAACTTGTGGAAGGAGACTATTCTGAAAGTTCGCCCGGGTTCAGAGATTCTGTGTTTTTTCCCGTTTGTTATTAAAACATAAAATAAAATAAATTAGTTACTTTTTGTTCTTTGTGTTCATTTGCATATGACATCATTTTTAACCCCCCAGTAGCAGTTATTACACAGGTCAACAGGTCAAAATCATCAGAGATACATTTATGTGGGTTTTGTGGTGTTTTTCCATTCTGATTTCAAATCTGTGTTTAGTTTTTCCTGCACGTACAGTTTTGAAGCTAGTTATATTTTCCATGATGGTTGGTATAACGATCCTATAATAGTGTTTTTGAAGAAACAGTGGTAGTTGACTGACACTGATCATTATATCTATGATGCGCTTATCTGACTTCACATTGAAACAGTTACTTGATTGGTGCTTATATAAATAGTCTATTGCAAATCTAATATTACTTCCATATAAGGAGTTGTTTTGCTGTATGATGATGGTTTACAGTTTGTAAACCATCTATAAACACTATTAAAGTTCACACCACAGTCCGTTTGCTCTAAAAGCTGCCTGTTTTGAATTAATAGTTGTTGTGATGTCACAAAAACCAACACATTTACATATATTAACATCTGCCAGTTTAGCTCCACCAAAAGCAGACCCAGTGTTTGTGTTTTACAACGAGGCGAACTACACACAGCCAATCAGAACAGATCTCAAGTCTTAAAGGACTGGTAACAACATTTTTAATTCTAGGGATGAAGAGAAAATGGATAATTTATTGAGAGGAATAAATAAAATCAGAATAGTGTAGAATATGTGTGGTCTATAGTGTTAGGGAAGGAACTTTGAAATAAATTATAATTACAGCTACAGTTACAATATCAGTCAACAGTTTTGCACACACCGAGATTTTCCACCATTTGAGCCTTTATTAGCTATTTTTAGTTTGTTACTACTGACTTACAAAAAGTCACATAATATAATTCTAATTATAATGTGTATCAGCAGACAAGTGTTAGATATTTAAGAAAAAACAATGCATTTAAGGAAGAAACAATGCATTTAAGGAAGAAACAGTGCATTTAAAGTTAAGGGACAGTCTTGAATTTGACTCTGTATCACCACACAACCAATAGGAGTCAGACATGCACTGTCACACATTATTTCATCTTGTTATATTTGACATGTTCTCAAGGTGTTGAGCAAGAATACAAACGCAGTTTATGAAATAAAAATAGATATGTGGTATAAACCTGTGATATGCAAAACTGTTTGACTGAAGTGTAGGTCTGATTTAAGAGCCTCGTCAGTGAGCAGAAGAACTTTGAACTGAATGCGATTCTTTACAGGAAATCAGTAAAAGTTTAGGAGGAGGTCAAGGTCAAGGATCTAGATAAAGATTAAGATTAAATTCAATCGATTCAGCTTAGATTAGACTTAACATCTGGCTGAACATCTACCGTGAATCATTCGATTAAAGTATTACTCAGTGTTTAAATACTGAGTTTGCTCAAAGTATGAGGGTGTGTATCCCCGGATTGATAAATGAGCATGAACCATGTTGCAACTAAAAGAATGGAAAGTAATAGGAAATGCTTTGTTATCACAGCAATGAAGAAATGAAGAAACATAATCACTGTAACCTGTGTGACCCTTCCTGCCTCTCTGATAGCCATTTGAAGCTGATATTTAGGCCTGTAATCTAGTGGTAAACCCAGTAATGATCCATTATCCGATTAAAGAAAACACCCAAAATTGACTAATAGTGACTTAAATCATGATTGAAAACCACAGCTGTCTATTGACTGGCACCCCTTCAGATGAAAATGGACGATCCATTTAAAGCACTATCCATTGATTAAATGTTGTGCTTCCTCAGCATGTGTGTGTGTGCGTGTTTAAGATTATTCCTGGGATTTTTACTTGATAAACAAGCTCAAACTGTGTTCCAGCTAAAAGACGAGCACCTTTTCCACAGAAACTCATCACTGATATCAGTGAGTAACGAGTAAGAGGAGATGTTCAGTAGACTAAAAGCCCAGTGTGTGCTCTCTCTGGGAGGGCCTGGCACAGGATCCTGCCGCTGATACTTTCTTGTCATAAACTCGATTCAGCTGGAAACCCAGCAGCCTTCATTCCCCCACCCACCCCGGCCACAGGTCACTGAGGGTCAGGACATTTCCGAGGAAAACTACTGCATCCCCATGCAATCCACACATTCGGCCGGTCCGGGACGGTTCTGACCAGGCAGTGTTTCACATTTGGTACAAGAGAGATGATGACACTAATATTAACTCTTGCGTCACCCACTGCTCCAAATGTTCTGTTCTTGTGTGTTCTCCAGAGAGTTAAACGGAGAGGGTATGGATTTCCTGTAAAGGAAAACAGCTCTCAGTGCTGACAGGAGTTCAGAAAAGCTATTATTATTGTACAACCATGTCGGGGAAATTTACATTTATTCCTTTGTAATCACATATTGTAAGAGGAAATCGGTTTATTCAGATGAATCTTTCTAGTTATACTCATATTAAGGGTGATTCTGTTGATTATAATTAAGGCTGCAGAAGGCCACAGTGACATGATTAAATCAATGTTTTCGAGCTAAAGAGTTTAGGTAAGGTGTTTTGTTTAGACCAGAAAGCACTTCTTCAGGGTCGTCACCATGGGGACGCAGGGGAGGCGCCATGGTTTCTGCTCATGTTTGATAATGGTCATTTTGAAAGTATAAGAAGTCCTCTGAGAATGTATGATTCAGAGAGAACTTCAAGACTCAGGACTGCCCTGTGTTGCGAATGGCTCTCTCCATCTGCAGATGAAATAAAAGCTTTGATTGAGCGAAGAAGACTTTGTCTGTTTGATGATTCTCTCACCTGCCACGACATTTGGCACCCCCAGATGGGACTCCACGCTTGAGCCTTGGCCTGACTGCTGATCCTGGGAAGGTACAACCCAAGCACTCTCAACCCCCGAGAAAATACTTAAGGGACGGAGAGGAGGATCTGCCACGGGCCAAGCCAGGCGCTGGAGGACTGAGAGGGGTAGACTTGCCCGCTCCCATCCCAGGAGAACTCTGGGATAGATGGGTCCGGTCTAGAAAGGGACTTATTTCAAGGCAACATTTGTATGGGCAAAAGGTCCAGCCTGAAGTAGGTAGGGCTTTTCTGGATTTTCTTTTGGTTGCCTGGTTGGAAGTCCAGTAGTTTGAGTCCCAAAACTTTAGACACAACACAAGGACTCTGGGATAAATGGGTCCGGTCTAGAAAAGGCTTATTTCAAGGCAACATTTGTATGGGCAAGAGTCCAGCCTGAAGTAGGTAGGGCTTTTCTGGATTTTCTTTTCCTTTGTGTCTGGGTCGCTATCAGTATTAAAGCAAAGAGGGTTTTGAGGTACAATGTTTCTAGAGCCATATTGTACTGGGTTGTGAGAATCCGCTTCTGATTAGTGTGATTTTTGCTACGAAGCAGTTTAGTCTGCTAAAATGGAAAAAAAACCAAAACTTCATTGCATCTAGATACAGCAAGAGAGGTTGGGATTTTATTTGAATTACTGTTAATTAATTTTACAGCTGCTAAATAATTATACAGTCACATATTATCTTAGACATTACACATTTTCCACTGGCCACTATACAATGAGCTCAGCAAAGCGAACCAAGCGCACAAGTCTCCATCCC
>JBBPDC010029137.1:0-12382 GCA_037974485.1 Hemigrammopetersius urotaenia | reverse complement strand
GGAAGGAAGGAAGGAAGGAAGGAAGGAAGGAAGGAAGGAAGGAAGGAAGGAAGGAAGGAAGGAAGGAAGGAAGGAAGACAGAAACATCTCTTCATTAAGCGGGACCAGACGTGTGGATACGGTACAGCACTGATCCAGAATCAGAACGTCACTGCTTACTCAGGACATTCTAGGAATGATGAGTATGAACGTTTCCGTGTGTTTGAAGAGGAACATTTTTGGAATGTAAATATTTGATCTGTGTGGAACTCAGCGGGGGGCTGAAGAGGAGACAGGCCCTTTTAACGGAACCGAACTGAGCTCAGCAAAGGTTCATTTCAGGCCGGGCTAATACTGTCACCTCAGATTCAATCAGTCAAAAACAGGAAGAAATGAGAAACAAAAGAAGAGAAAAACACTTTGCTATGATGAATCAGCCAAAAGGCGGCACACAGCCTGGGTCGGGCTGCTCCTCCTAAAGAGGACTGATGAATAAAACATCCGCAGGCATTGGATGGAGGCGACACACTGCAGCTTGTAAAGCTGAAATGGTTATATGCACTTGTACAAACTATACAGTGAATACAAAATGCTTATTTGCCCCTTTAAAAAAAAAAAAGAGAGAGAGAGAGAGAGAGAGAGAGAGAGAGATAGATGTCTCTGTATTTTGGAGCTCATGAAACATGACAGCCCATAACAGGAGTACTTGTCAGGACCCATCTCTGAGGGATGTGATCATAACCACTGATGGCCTCAGCTGCCCCTTCCCCGGAACACGAGCCTCTCAAGAGCTCCAGCCCTGGTTCTTTGCTCGCCTTCATGCCTGAGAACAAGACATTTTCATGTGAAAGAAAAATGAATGTATCTGCCCTTTAATCTTAAAGGGCTCATATGGGAGTAGGTAAGTTTTTTTAAACATGTTTGTTTTTTGGTTCATTGCATATGACCCATTTTTGGAAACAAAATGTTGCTTTTTCTGTAATGTGTTAACCCTAAATATGCCCTCAAATCTGCTCCCAGAACACTTTAATATCATTTTAAAACTCAGATTAATGCATTACTCTTAATGAAAATGTAAAGACAACATTATTGAAGGAAAACATTGCGGTTATTAGGAAAATAATTGAAGTAAAAAATTAGCGGTTAGCATTAGCAGCATGCAAAGACTTTTACACAAAAGAAACTCTCTACCCACATGTTTAGACAGGGCACAGCTTACTAATACTAAATAAACTGATATAGAAACAGATATATAAAAAACAGTTTTTGGGGTCTAAAATCTGGTAATACAGTTTGGTTCAGTTAGGTACAGTTAGACTGAATCCGCAAATGCTAATCCGTAAAACTGAGGGGTTACAGTACATCTATTGATTCAGTTTATTGCAGTTTAGGTCCACAGACTGAAGCTGAAAGGAGTGCAGCCAGTCAGAGGAAATTTGCATAAATTTAAAGCACAGTGAATGACTATAGGGAATAAAGGAACGTAAAGCTGTCTGGTACATAAACACAAACACTATAAGTGGAGCTGCAGGAAATCTGATATTCTGACCTACAAGCCGATTCTGAGTTGCAGCGATTCAGCAAAAATCAAACCCGTCCGAGCTCCTGCAGCGGAGGATCTGTGTCGATAAAGCAGGCTTCCCTGGCAAAGCCGAAACCCTACACGGGCCGAGCCGGCACTCTAACGCTGGGCTGGATCCAAAATGACTCCGTTTGATGCACTATATGACCTATGCAGTGCTCTATACAAGCGCACTATACAGAGGTTCTGCCTCGGCCTGTGGGCTGAAGGTGATGAGACACTGGAAGTAAAAACTGCAATTTATGTTTATTCTGTAAGATCTACAGTTATAACCCATTACTAAATGGGTGATTTTCATCAATCGTACTATGTGATACAGATCTAAAAAACAATGTGTGTGTGACAGTGTATATGATGGTGTGTGTATGATGGTGTGTGTGAAGGTGTGTATGATGATGTGTGTGTGAAGGTGTGTAGATGTATGATAGTGTGTATGAAGGTCATGCTGTGTTTTGATTGGTTGGTCAGTAGTCGTAGGTTGTAGCAGCACACACACACTGAGGTGGTCTTTCAGAATTTCTGAAATTGTCTTTGGTCGCTGAGACGACTCCGGTATTAAGCATAAAGTTAAGATAGGACGATTTAAGGAATTTTTTTCAATTAGGTACTACAGAAGCAAATCCTAACGGAATTTAGGAATCGTAAATAAGCAATCTAACATTGATGATCGACTTTTATGTCTTTTACCTAGCAACTAACGCAACACGTCATCTTGCGAAGTCACTGTTACCTGCTGCCACTGTAACTTTACGAGGCTCCAGTCCGAAACACTGTATCGTCAGAGCATCTTCGTTACCATTTTCAAAAAATGGATATTAAACGTCGTCCTCTGAACTTTAAGCCAGACGAACTGGCCAGTATGAACAAATGTACTGGGACAGAGCTGTCATACATGTGTAAACTATGTGTACAAAAGTATAGGGACACAAGCACGCTCTCGCTTATTTAAGATATTTTGAGGTTAGGATGCTTCTGTAATACTCTTTTCTTAATTGAATTTAAGATAGGAAAATTGACTTAGGAGCGGTTGTTCGGCTTTTTTCCTAAATAAGATCCTAAACAGCCGTACCATAGTTACCACAGTTAGGATAGGAAGTTAGGAAGTTTCTGTAATACGACCCCAGCAGCAGGGCTAAAAGTGGGCTGCAGCCGAGACGACCGCATCACTGCCTTCTGACTGAACAATATTTTGTCATGACAAAAGATGGAAAGATGATACTGTCTGCACAAACAAACAACAATGGAGACACAAACTAACACCTGGGAAGTAATTTCCAGCTTGACTGTCTGAAGATAATTTTTAGTGGGAGTTTCTACGACTCAAACAAATCATATCTTTATCTATGTGAGAAGCGAGAAGGAGATCCAGGACGTCACTAAGTTCTCTGGGTTCGGTTCTCATCACAAGGATAAAGAACGCAGTGAAAACATTAAACCCTCAAACAAGACTAGAAATAATAAAAGACCACAATAACAAAAGGCTCTGGCCATAGTTTTTCTGTCAGGGTGGCCATTAACTGTGGAGAGAATTGTGCTGCCAGCATGCCAGATACCCAGTTATCATGCTAAAAGATACACTGGAAATTCATAGTGTACTGCAAGTTCTGTGCCATTGGGGCACAGTTTAAGTACAGCATGGTTCCTGTAGACCTGTGGAAATGTACCTATAGTCTCTCAGCTTCTTTCTTTCTTCAAATGTTGCTCCTTTAGTTCAGCACTTGACCCATGAGGCTAACAAACACCAGGAGCCTAATTTGTTTTTTCTACCAGCATATTCTTCATTTTCATATTGAAGACTTTGCACACTTCCCGCTCGCAGGGGTGGTGCTTTATAAATGAGGTGTATTTGAGCACCTTGTCGGTATGTTGCTGTTTTAAATGACACTGTGCTTCGACCTACAAAAACCGAGTCTAAAGTCACTGGAGTTTTATTCAACTACACTTAAGCAGCATGTTTTAGAAATGTGTGGGTGTTTGTGGACACAGGTACACGCTTGAAGTACACTAATGGTTATATTTTATTAGACTTGCATACGCTTTATTATAGAGTATAACTTTCACCTAATCCTGCTGTGTGAAAAGTAAGGAAAGAATAAACCATTGAAAAACAGAGATGGGACTCGAGTCTGAGACTCGTGTCTCACTCAAGTCGCACAAACAAAGACTTGTGACTTGACTTTAGACTTGCCCTCAACGACTCGAGACTTGACTCGGACTGTGACTTGTGAGTCATAACTCGTAAACCATGATCATTTCATGGAATTATTTATTTATATCTCACACTCTTTCCAACGACCCAAAAACCGCTCACCTCGCCCCGATGTCCCATAATTTTTGTCCGAGGTGAAGGGTTTTCAGCTAATAACGGTTTTCGAGGGGTCGTTGGAAAGGTGTCACCGAGCCCCATCTAGATTTAGATCTTAGATTTAAAATCTAGATCTTAGATTTAAGATCATTCAAGGCAAATCCTCCAGGTTGGTGAGAGCATTTCACAGCACGCAGCCCCGCCCTCTGCTAAGTAACAGCCAATTGTAATTGTGGGGTGTGGCCAATTAGCATATCTTCTAAACATTTAGAGCTCAACATTTAGAGACTTGAAAAAAATGACTTGTGAACATCTCTGTTGAAAAATCATTCAAGTTCATTATCAGAATTATGTATTGCTGATGAGCTGTTTGACCAGCCCACACACACGAATATTTGAACACACCTGAGGGAGTGCATCATAACATTTTGGAAAAGTGGAGCAAGAAGTTTAATATAAATATAGAGGCATTTTGAAGGCTGAAGGTATATTTCTTTAACTGAAAACCAGCACAAGATACGAGATAAAAAAGCCATCATAACGGCAATCCACCAGAGCTCTGACTTAAAAAGGTAAGATGACATTCTGATTGGTTTACTGCTATACAAATCTGAATTATTAAAAGAGTTGGGACATTTTTAACACCTTGCACTGGCTGCAAATCTGTTTTTTTCCGCTGTCAGAATAGTAAAATGGTTTTGGGCGTGCTGCACCTTGTACTTTACGCTCTGTGTTAAATTGTCAAAATAGAGCTCTAGAGGTAGTCACCCAAATCTGTCTCCTACAAAATCCCAAAACTTCTCTCAAACCACATTCAACACCACATTAAGGTGGTGCAGACGTGTGTATGTGGTTTAGGATACAGTAGGCCTTTTAGATCTTTTAGAAGTTCTTTTAGAAATAGTGTACATTCTTAAGCTCTTTTCCCAAACTATTCCTAAGAAAACAGATATTACAGCAAATAAAGAAACTTTTTTTGGTAAATTTTTATTTACTAAAAAGTAATTTTTGTGAGGTGACTAGAGATAATCATCATTATTGCAATGATATCCAAGTTACACCACTATGTGCAGGAACACTCTGTCAAATGAACAAATACAAAGACAGAAACAGCTGCACACTGGGAGTGTGGGGGTGGGGTCTGCCAACCAGTATGAGCTCCTCCATTCTGATTCCCATTGACTGTTAGGACTCCTCCTTCATTCCCATTCAAGAAAAGGAAGCACTCAAAAGCATGTGGCGAGCGGTTCTAGCGCTTTCTACCCCAGCGTACCATGCAGGGGGCAGAAAATAGCACCAGTTCTCCCCACCATCTAGGCTTTTCACCCACTGCTGTGGGACTGGACAGCCTTCCACAAGAGATGTTCCCCCCGTACCGAACCGACCGAGCCGCAGCAGAAAGGCTGCAGTCAGCCTCCTGCAGCTGCATCGAGGGGTGGGGAGGGGGCTGAGATGGCTAAAAATAGTTCCACTAAAACTCACCCCAGCCTGAAGGCTACCACAGGCTCTCTCACACTTTTTATGTAAAAGCAAGAGGCCCCGGTTATGTCATCGAGCCTATGGAGCAGAAATCCTCGCTAAAGTCTCATTAACATCCTTCCCTCTTGCCGTTTAGATGACATGCTGCAGTTTCGCTTTTATTACAACTGCTATAAGAAGAGAGGCTGTGCCAGGGTCAGGCTTTAGAGATAAAATACACAACTGTCTTAGCAAAGAGCGTCAAGAGCAAGGCATCACGGCAGATAATGAGCAGCAGAGCCCTGTTTTGGCTCAGACTCTTTTCTTTAGCGACATCTTTGTACTCATCAGCTCCACACTGCGCTTTGTAATGCATCGCTTGTTGGGGTATCTGATAAAAAGAGCAGTATTCTTATTAGTACTCTCATCGTACTGAGTGGGCAATCGTCATCCTCCCATGGGCACTTCTAATTCCATTATTAAAGGCTGCATCCTGGTATTATGAGATGTTATCAAATGGGACACACACAATGTAGTCAAGACCAGCTTGTTTAGATGGGTTCAGATGATCGAAGCTGGCCTTTAATGGTCATTAGCTAGGTTCTTGGTCCTTAACCAGCTGGACATCCACCTTAACTAGATAAAGCTTATCCAACAAACTCAAAATCTTACCCTATCCTGATCAAGCACATTTTTTTCTTTTTTCTGTTTACTACAGTGGTTCCCAACCTGGTGTCGGGGCCCCCATTAGGGTGGCGTTAGAGATCGCAGGGGGTGCACAAAATTTTGTCTGCACTGAGGTTACCAAAATTATATTTGTGGAAATTAAAAACCCACAGTACACACATACACACATCCGTAGCCATACAATGGCTCCCAAAGTGGAACAATTTTCCTGAATATCTTTATAATTTAGTCGAATTTTCCAGGGTGGGTTTGGTGGGAAATGGTTCACTGTAGAGACTCTAATTTCTTTACAGTGGAGGTGAATGGAACCAGACGTCTCCAACACAAATCCAGCCGCTTTACTCTCTATCGCACCTCAGTGATGCTCCACTTGTCTCTGAATGTTTATATGGATGCTGATGATGCATGTATCCCTCCACCATGAATGGGTTTAATTTTAGGACTAAAAGTTTCTCAGAACTCTCTTAAAACAACGTCTCAGGCAGTTCACTTATAACAATTTGATGGAAGAACTTTCTGTGATGGAGCTTTTATAGGCAGACATGTGGTTCCATTCACCTCCACTGTGAATCATTTGCGAATGACTGTGACTATATCTTAAATATTTAATTATGAAAAAAAGCGATGAAATTCCTTTTTAAACAAATCTGGCCTCTTTCTGTGCTAGTACATTTCACAAAGCAGCACAAGCATCATTTAGGAGAATGGGGTCATGACTGCACCACTTTCAGAAATGCTCTATTCTGTCTTCAACACTTTTTCAAATGCTCTTTTAAAAATGTGCAGGAAAAAGCCTAGCCATGATAGCCCAAAACAACACATTTCAATACACCGTTCACCTTTCAATACATGTTCTACATCAAAAACTGTGTAGTTTCATTCTCTACTCTTTCTGGAAATGCCTGATATATTGGAACACTGCTGGTAGGATTTCACTGAAGCTCTGAGAGAACATCAGTGAGGTCAGGTACTGGTGTTGGATCAATTCTGGATCATAAACATCACTCCAGCTTATTCCAAAGGTAGTGGATGCAGCGCCATCACCCCAGAGAGCTCCCCAGCCTGATGTTCCCCCAGTGAGGACCTTGATATCTGGCTGGTTATCATGACTCCAGAACATCTCGTTCCATTGATCAGTGCTTTTACAGGTGTATAATTGCTGTGTCAGGAACTGGGGCACCTTAAAGTAGCAGAACTAACTTTGGACTGGGAATTCTAGTGCTGTCAGCAAAGCTCTGTTAAAACATTAAATATTTATGAAAGCGTGATCAGTGCAAGTCTGTCTGCACAAGTGAATATTCTTCTCGAATGATCACGCAACATTCCATAACTCTTGTGGTCTTCTCCCTGTCGTTGGGACTTTTTAAGCTCCCAGAAGACATTCTTTCATGTTCTCAGACTTAAGTGGTGTTCACAGCTCTCTGCATGCTTGAGTCTCAGTACAAGTTGCTGCTTTGCAATGATGCAAAAGACTGAACCAAACTCAAGAATTACAGCTCTAGCGCGAGCTCCTTAAACTACTCATAGGGTCTCAAGACTGGAAATTATAGTGCCGAGAAATACACTTGATTCTAATCTCCAAACTGCAGAAAGGCTATATTGTAGGAATGCACTGATACCACTTTCTCTTTTCCAGTGGTGATACTAGGGCATTAACACAAAAGTCAACTATTCGACTATTCGAGAGAAGTCGAAGTGTTTTTTTTTCCTTTCTGTGCACTCACTTGTGTATCTCTGGTACACAATGGCTAATGCAATCTCTGCCTCTGATTGGCTAACATGGCTAATGCTAGCGCTGCAGGCAGTCCGACCACTAGCCCTGCAGGAAGTCGTCCTGCCGCAGCTTAAACTGTTCCCACTCTCAGTTGTACACTTAAATTTACCAGAAAATTTAATAAAAAAAGTTCTCTAATATTTTATTAAAGAGAACTTTAATAAAAGTTGCTCAGTGTTGGACGCCTGTGTTCCTCCACTGCGTGTGTAATGATGTCATCAAACGACTAGTCGACTTGACTTCGACTTTGCTGACCGAAAATCAGTCAGAAATCTGATTTTCAAGTTTTGCCCCATATCGAGTACTGAGACTAAATCAGACTAACCTAATTACTTGAAAGAATCCAAACCATGTATTTAGGATATTTATACCTCTTTTAATACCAATAACAATAATGTTTTAACAGGATACAAAATGTCTAAAGATACGAGGAGTTCTAGATAAAGGTGTTCCAGTCACTCAGCATTTAGCACCACCAGTATACTGATCACCGCCTGATCTGTTCCTGGTTTTTCACTGCTTCAGGACTTCAGTTAGATGCTCTTTGCTCTGCTTCAATGATTCATAGGTAGGTCACTGGGAAAGCTAAAATTAGGCTAAAAGTTATCTTTGCCCCAATTGTTTCATGATCCTACTGGACTAACATTACTCCAGAATGCAGCTGAGAGATTTCTTATTCAGTCACTCAGCTCAGGCAGCTAATGTTAGAGCGTTTTACACTGTTTGTACGTTGTGTATGTGGTTTTATTTGTGGCATTCTTAGATTAACAAGATTAACAAGAATTGTATCCAGTATACCATCCACTGAACTGCTCTTAAAGATTTTGCAGTTCACATTTGTTTTACTACTGTTTGTTTTTAAAAAAATGAAGGTTTGAAAGTAGCCAATCCGAGAACGCAATTTATTTCTCCTTGCTGCTGATTGGCTGCTGCCCTTTGACGCAGCGGCAGTCCAGAATTTCCCCGTGGAGCGTCTCGAGTGTTCTCATGGTTTTGTTCTTCTTAAAGCCCTGTATTTTTATTACTGTAAAATAAATTTATTTATTACTGTACTTGCCTGCTTATACCAAAGAAACCACACTACTTGAATTACAGTCCAGTCTACACGGGGGTAACATCAGTATTATCATTCTAGCACTGCGGGAGTTCAGTGTAAACTGTACAGTACGGATACAGGTTTATCTTTATATTTTCTTTAAGGTTGATGAGTTTAAAATGAAATTAAAGTGTTTTGTGAGCATATTTGGGGGAATATTTAGGGTTTATGCTATACATAGGCATTTTTTTACAACTCACAGGTGCTCTTGGAACATAACCCCTGTGAATTTAGGTGGTCGACTGTATTTGGTTCTTAATTGCTTGTTTCAAGCGTAGTTTGAAAACAAGCTGTCCCTCATATACTGAGCTTAATAACCTTCTTACCATTTAAGAGCTACAAACTTTTCCAACCAAAGCCCAATAGTATTCAAACGGCAGAGTTCTGCTACTTTAAGGTGCCCTCATTTCTACCTCAGGTGTTCAGTTGCAGCTCACACAGCCATATGATCTCCATAGCAAAGCACTGACCAACAGAACGGGAGCTGGTCGTGGATAAAGCCCCCGGAGCTCGGAACTGTGGACGTCCATCCAATTTGGAGTAGTGGAGTAGTGTTTGTGTTACAGATCTAATCTGCAATCAAATCCTCACTGCAATGTTCCAGCATCTAGAAACTTCCCATAACAGCAGATCCTGTTAAAGCCCTTGATCTCAGAAGAAACGCTACAGGAACAGGTGTCCACAAACATCTGGAAGTCTAGCGTTCTCACCCTACATCTACAGAACACCCGCTCAACATCTGCATTACGGTTAATCAACCAGATGTGGCGCGAGAATATTTGGCTCCGCCCACCTACTCGGATTTGGCCTCGAGCCTCCCAATTAAATACCAAATCGACGGAGGTGAGATGATGAGTGTGCGCGAGTGTGGTGTTTTTTGGCGGGGTGGGGGGTTGGTCACCCACCTTGCAGATGTGAAAGTGCTCGGAAAGCAGCGTCTCGTGCACGTCCAGCTCGCGCGGAGTGGGCGCCGCGGTGGGGGTTCCGGCCGCGCTTCCGCACGAGGGAGATCCGCCCGCGCTCGCGGGAGACGACGTGGTGAGGCCGTCCAGCACCTTCCGGAACTTCTTCATCACTCCGGTTCTTCTTCCTTTTCCGTGCCTTTCTCTTCTTCTCCTTCTCCGTCTCCTCCTCTCCTCTTTCTCCTCTTCTCCTTCTCCTCCTCCTCCTTCCCTTCTTCTTCTCTTCCTCCGCCTCTCTTTCTTCCTCTTTCTCCTCCTCTCCTGCTCTCCGGGTGTTAGCAGCGCGCGCTCTGAGCAGGTGTGATAGGGTCAGGTGCGAAGAGGCGCGAGGACCCGCGAGCCCCCTTTTCTTCTGCACTTCTCGCGTTCCTCTTTATCAAGTGCAGCACACAAAGTCGCGCGCGCACATCGTCGCCAAAAAAACCACACGTGTCTATGGCGAAAGAGAAGAACACGAGGGACCGAGGCGTCTCACGCGCACCGGCGCGCGCCCCGGGCCACGCACACGCGGAGAAACTTCATCCCCTCCGCAGGACGGGGGTTGCATCCAACGGGGAGTGGGAGGGTCGGGAAGGGTCGGGAGGAGAGCCGACCGCGAGGCAGGAGAACCTCCGAGCGAAAAAATGGACACGCGCGGCGTTCGACCGAGCCCGATAGCACACGCGCTAAAACAGATGAAAAAAGGCTGCGCGCGGGAACTGGGGCTCGGAACGGTCCTCCCCGCGCCACACCGCCACCAGCAGCTCTCTCTCTCTCTCTCACACACACACACACACACACACACACACACACACTGTATCGCTCTCTCTCTGTGTATCGCTCTCTCTCTCTGTCTTTCTCTCTCGCGCGCCGCAGTGGAGCGCGAGCCACTGCGCTGCTGAACACGCGGATGAAAGAGAGAGGAGGGAGGGAGAGAGACGCGATGTGGAGAGATGAATAGACAGAGAGAGGCAGAGGGGCGGGAGAGAGAGAGTACAGAAAAAGCGTTAGAGAGAGAGGGAGAGAGACTATTAGACAGAGATAAAAGGAGAAAGAAATAGATTGATAGCGAGAGAGTGAGAGAGATAGAAAAAGTCCCGCCCTCTCCTCCTCCTCGCCTCTGATTGGTTGGGAGCTGTCAGGCCCAGTCTCAGTCAAATACTGGTTTAAACCGCAGAAGAGTCGCGCGCTCGCTCCGCATGGACACCAACAATGACCCGCGCGCACACAGCGCGAGACCGTGCTGATGGACAGAGAGCCGCAGGGCTCGAGAAGACCTTTCCACAGCTACACGAAAGACATTCTCATTCTTCCTCTTTTTCTCTCTCTCTCCATCCGTTACTCTCCCTTTCTTCTCCTACTCTTCGCCACTACTCTCCATCGGTCTCTCTCTCTATTGCTCCGCTCTCTCTCTCTCTCTGTCTCTCTCTCTCTCTCTCTCTCTCTCTCTCTCTCTCTCTCTCCTTATTGCTCTACCTTTTTTACTCTCCCACTCCATTGTCCCCCCCCCCCTCTCTCTCTCCCGTTTTCTCTCTCTTCCTCTCTCTCTCTGCCCCCACCCCTCTCTCAGGGCGTGGCTGAGCTGTAGACCTGCTCTCCCCTTTCTGTCCATAAAAGTCACTGGTGTTCCAGGGTTTGGTGATAAGCAGCAGCTACAGGGGGTGGTGTGTGTGTGTGTGTGTGTGTGTGTGTGTGTGTGTGTGTGTGTGTGTGTTATCTCACGCATGGGAATTGCATAAGTGCTTACATCACCAGCCCCCGTTCCCCTCGGCCAGGCTTCATGCCGCGGAGTCAGAGGCATGATGCGCTCCTTTTCTCTGCCGCTGTGTCTCAGCAGAGGAGGGCAAATCTAAGAAAAGAGGAGCGGAGAAACGAGGGGGTAGACAGCTGGAAGGGCGAACCCAGCTCCAGACCTCAGGCCGCACAGAACACCTCCCTCACTTCTCCGACCAGAAAACGGGTCCGGCCTAATCAAACTTACAGAACGCGCCAGGCCATGCGTCTCATATGTGGCAACTAAAGGCACTTTTCCACAGCTACACAGGAACCTGTGTTTATGCTGTATTTAAACCATACTGCGACGGGACAGAAGTGGTGTTCAGTCCCAAAACCGTGTCCATGGAGGCGAACCAGCGAAACGTTTTTCTGTCAGCTGTTTTTGTTATTGTGGTCTTTTATTATTTAGTGTCTTGTTTGACATTTAAACATTTTCTCTGTATTTCTTTTAGTTTAGTGTTTTTCTATTAGAGTTTAGAGTTCAGTGATGAAAACCTAACCCAGCTGACTTGCTTTTTTTGGCCTAGTGATTAGGCAGTGGCATCTTCAATCAGAAGGCTGTGGGTTTGAATCCCAGGGCTGCTAATGGCAACACTGAGGGGGCCTTTAACGAGATACCATCCCGACACACTGCTCCTCGGGTGCTCTGGTCCTGGTCACTTGGTGAATGGGTTAAACAGGTTTAATGGGTTAAATAAAGAGGAAGAATACATTTACATTTACATTTACGGCATTTAGCAGACGCTCTTATCCAGAGCGACGTACATCAGTGCTTAAGAATTCC
>JBBPDC010029127.1:0-12382 GCA_037974485.1 Hemigrammopetersius urotaenia | reverse complement strand
ACACACACACACACACACACACACACACACACACACACACACACACACACACACACACACACACACAAACAAACACAAACACAGAAATGTGTGTTATAGACTATGTCAAAACACATCTTATCTTTCAGCAGGGACACATTCCAAGACTCACATGGGATTGCGCACCCATTCACTCACACATACACACACACACACACACACACATATTTTATACACTTACTGTCCAAAAGCATACTTTTACTCTCAACTATGCTTTTCTGAATTAAATATATAAATATATTAATATATATCATGAGCATGTTAAATTCAGCCATGCAGTAATTGTGTATGAAAATGTGCAGCGGTATCTCTGTAGAGAATGTGTTATTTTCAATGGCTTTCATTTTAGCAGGGTGTATACACTTTGCATATCATTTTAGGTGTTCAGTTGTAGACTGTTTTCCACTGTTGCTGCACAGATAATCAGCCCTCAACCATCTCCTATTCTACTATTAATCAATAGTAAGTTTCTGTTTACAGTACCTCTTTGGGCAGAGGTCAACTCTCAACGCTGCAGGGGTAGTGGTGTGATACTGAAATAGTAGTGTGTGTGTGGTGCACCCATAAGTTTCCTAGGTACAGTGGTGTCACTGGGGCTTTTACAAGATCAGTGTCACTGCTAGGTAGAGTCCAAAAATATCCAGCCAAGAGTGACAAACTGTATATCTTCAGAACTACAGTCCACAACTACAAATCAGCCAGGTGGAGGGTCTCTGATAAAATGGACAGGTTTTTCAAATGTCAAATAAATCAAACCCACACCAGACTCACTCAAAATACCAGATTCAGAATGTTCAAAGCTGACATCAAAGACCTTTCACGGGCATCAGTGGACAGTGCATTAAACATCCACACCTCCTCAACAGCTGATCAGATGAATGGTCCATGAATAATGCAGATTCAGTTCAAGCTGATATGGAGGAATATGAGCTTATATCTCACTCAGAGCTTGTCACAAAGCCGATGGATGAGTTGGGCCTGAGATAAATGGGGCTGTGTTTATTTACCGCTGCTTCTGATGTGGCATTTCTGCTGATGGATTTTCTCCGAAACAGGAGCAGAGCACAGCTAAGAATAGCTATAGGCTTTCCGGGAGCGGCCAGGCACTGTGTAGGTTAGACTGGGATAACGCGTGGCCTCTAGTCAGAGCCCAGTTGATGTTATATGTATCTGACGTTAAGCAAATGCAAGACTCTAAGCCAAATATTAAAAAAGTATATATCTAACTCTCCAAAATGCCTCGTCTTACATTTCACAGTTGTGCAAAATAAATATAACTTTTAATTGAACATTATTATATATTTCATTTTTAGAATTACTGCTTTGGTAAATATTAAACTGGAGGGAAAAGCACATCTAACAGAAATAGAACATAAAAACGTGGCCTGTTCAAAAAATTATAGAACTTTTGATGTTTTTATTTTTTGTTATGACAGAAAAGGCCATATATTTTTTTTTTTTTGCTTTCAAGTAAAATATCAAAATATCAATTTCAACCACTGAAAGCAGTGATGAACCCAGTCTGATTCAAGAGCATTGTAAAGAAAGCATGCACCATACTGCACATTCACATTCCAAAAATGACAGTAATTTATCAAATAATCTCTCACTTGAAGAATGCACAGCATGATATTCAGGATGCAAAAATCTGCCTTTGATGACTACAGCTGATATATTTCTCTCTGTTTGCTTGCTTGAGAAACTTCGAGGCTGCAGAAGAGGGGGAAGGGTCAGCCCTGTTGTTTATGACTGTCCTTGAGTCATGTGCAAGAAGAGTACTACGTGGACACACAGCTGCTGGGCCTCCATTCGACCTTCCCCCATTAAATGTGAAAACGTTTCTCTGCACAGCTTGTAAATCAGAGCAGTCAAGGGCCACTTCAGACTGTAAATATGTTTTACAGCTAAGTTGCCTGGCGAAGAACAAGGCTATAATGTATTCAGTGAAGATGCCAGACCAACTATGTTTATAAGACTAGAGCTAACATACAATCACACAATACGGTCATTATTTATACGATGCTTTTATGGGCTCATTGTGGTAGATGCTGATGTATGCTTTGGAAAATAATCGTCTGCAGCTTTAAAAATGCTTTGTTGACACTTGAGGCGAAAACACAGCGTGCCAAATTGCCAGACGTTCATGAAAGGACCCTAAAAGCCTTTTGTTAATGCTTCAATTAGAACTTTTCTATGACAGACAAATCATTTAGGAGAACAGAAGCAGATTGCTGGGTTTTTTTGCATGTTCCTTACTTTTTAAAGTAAGTGTTTAGTGCCGTATAGAAGCATCGTTAACAGCTTAAAACAAACTGCCCAGCCCATACAGTCCATGTATAGGACTTAAACAAACTCCCCAGGCCCATACAGTCTATGTATAGGACTTAAACAAACCCCTCAGCCTACAGGAGTTAAAAACAGCCAATTTATTTTTGTGGTGTCACAGAATCAAGCCCATATATATATATTCCCCAGGTCAACTTAAATAGCATTTAGCCACATCTGTTCAGTGCTTCAGTTTTAAGGAGAGTTTTATGTTTAGCCAGCTTTTTTAATGAGGCACAATACAGGGACAGACAGAACAGATGTCGTTTACATATAATGATCTTAAAGGCACAGTAACAAAACAGCCTCTTTAAGTGTAACGGATACAGTGAGGTTAGAATGAATTGTGAATTATGGATCTATCAAACACAAATGTTGGTTTCAGGACATTAGCGGGTGCGTTTTAATGCCTTCAGTAGCAGATGTCTGATGAAACACAAGGTGGCAGCAAAGCATATATTTGGAAATGATAGCTCTTCTTGCTAATTATGAAATCTGAGTGCTATTTTAAACACGTATAATGTAGGGTATGTGACATTTCAGAAATATCCCAGCCATTCATGTAATATGTACATTTGTACTGCTGTATATTGTACATCACTTCAATGTCTCTGCATGGGATGCTTCATTTGTCAGCCTCTGATTGAATTAAAGAAACATTCATGGCAGTATATTCATGAAGAGAGGACATGCTTTATGCATTAGCTAACTTGCACAGTTTTCATTTGAGGCTTTCAAAAGGAATAGTGCAGTAGATGTCAAGGAAGGAATAATCACACAATCTTGACATTGTCTCCAGTGGTATGGCTCCACCGGCTGCTGGGGAGGTGACCTGCCCCCACTGTTACTCTGACAACAGCCCTTCTAACACAAGTCTGAAGAAGCTTGGCAGGAAGATAGCCATCCTTGGTGTTGTCTTCATGCCATAGTCACAGTTGGTGAGGAGGAGAGCTTTTCGCACATCCATAATGTTGGATGAATAGAACAACTGCGCTGTCCCAGATGAGTCAATTATAAAGAAGCAATCTATATGACAGCAAAAATTCTGGCTAAATGTTACATGAACCAATTGGATAACAGGAGCAAAAAATTCTGCACATGAGAGAATGTCACGACATGTTACATAAGAAAGGCAAAACAAATCAAAATAGAGGCAACTGGCATCTGAATTCTGAAACAGTCTCAGGTTTCAGATTTTACCCATGAATTACATCCAATTTGTATACACAAAAAGCTCTTATACATAAAAGAGAGAAGTACATTATATGTAGTTATATTACATTATATATAGACAATAAAGCAAAAAACACAATATTATTCATGACTGCATCAGACCTCTGTCTCTTATTCACTCTTACATGATGCTAGATAATTTCAGCTTTGCTCTAGGGTGCTGTGTAAAACAAAGAAATGTTAAATGAATCCAAAAATGGTGAGCAGGCCTGCACATGATTTCATACTGAAACTGTTTTTTGAGAGATATAGCTTGATCTTGCGTTATGTAGTTCAAAGGTATAACTTAGAATGAATGCCTCATATTTGGAACATGATCAAATCTCAAGGCAGATAACTTACAATTATAATAAACAGATGATTACAGTATATTGTTATTTGATAGCTTGTGTTTTTGAAAAAGCAAATTGAGCCTAAAAATACTATAATACTTAGTTTAGTGTTTCAGTCCACCCTGATTTTGTTATTGTCAAAAATAATTTATGACAGTGACTCAGAAATTTGCAATAAACTAAGTAATTCAATTGAATTTAGACTATACTTTGACTATGTATCACGGAGATTTTATTTTTCTGTTTCTACTTTCTACTCTACTTTAGGTTTCCTTTACACTGTGTGAAGCATTCATGGTGAATGGACCAACAGAGATACTCAAAAATGATTTAAATAATTGTTTCTACATGAACTTCTGTGCTACAGAAGTTCATAGTAAGTTATGTCCAGATCACCCGCCCTCCAAGCTGATTGAATTACAATATGTCCTTCCATAGTGTTGGACAAACATTCAAAATGGTTATTTCCGTTGTCAAAAGAACATGTTTTTTAACTTTAAAGTCATACTATGATTCGTTATTTGTGTGGTTGTTTACAGCTAAACCAATTCCTCCTTGCTTATCTCCCATTTCACTTTGTCACTTGAGGTAAACATATTCTTAGACGGACCAAACGTTCTTTCAGAAAGAAAAATATTGAGTGACTTACACGACCCCTGCCTCAGAGTAATTAAGCATAAAAGAGGTTCATTACAGCTAAAATAGCTGCTGTATTGATCATGTGTCCACCCGAGCGATTGGTTTCATCGATCACGCGTAATTCTCTCAAAGAGCAGGAACGCACCTACAGACACGTTCATACAGTCTGGTGATGCGCCTCATAACGCAACACAGCGTTCACACGACACTCTAGAATAAAAGAATGCTGTCCTCCTACATGCGTAGGAAATCAGTTTGAACCACTCAGCGTGCAGCGGCACGAACTTCAGCACCTGCGGAGCTGTCCACCATCAGTTCTCCACCTGTTTTCAGTCAAACCCCGCCACCGGACTCCAACTGGTTGACTGTAATGTTCCACCCTGCGATTGGCAAGTAAGTCCCATTCACAACTTCTCTGCCAATCCCAGTGCAGTGAGGGCGGGACTTTCAGGAAAACGGGTTGAAAAAGACCAACGTTCCCGAGAGCTGCTGTTCAGAGAGACGCATTACAGCAACAGCTCGAAACGCACCTGACAGCTATTTACACTGGCAAAAAACAAAAGCTTTCTATTTTTTGCAGTAGCCACAGAATATATCAACATAAGTGGTCTCAGTCATTCAGAAACTAGATCTCATTTACAGCCTGCAACAGTGAAAGAAGAAGAAAAATTAAGACCTAAGATCAGGAGTTTTTGAGAGTTTTTTTCTTTTCTGCGAGGCATTTTTGAGGCTTCTTCACCTTCTTCGCAACAATGGAAAACTTCACTTCTCCCAACAACACTCTTGGACCTTGGACCGAACGCAGCACAGCATACAAGGTGATCAGTGCCCTTCTGGTCCTCGCCATTTGCGCCCTGGGAATTGCGGGCAATGTGATGGTGGTCTTGGTGGTTCTCACCACAAAACACATGCGCACACCCACCAACTGCTACCTGGTAAGCTTGGCTGCTGCAGACCTAATGGTGCTGATGGCTGCCGGCCTGCCCAGTGTAGTGGACAGCCTGTATGGCTCGTGGTTCTTTGGGCATGCCGGCTGCTTGTGCATCACCTATTTTCAGTACCTGGGCATCAACGCTTCCTCCTGCTCAATCGCAGCCTTCACCGTGGAGAGGTACATCGCAATATGCCACCCTATCCGAGCCCAGTCCCTGTGTACATATACCCGGGCCAAGAGGATCATTCTGGCTGTGTGGCTTACTACCTCGCTCTACTGTATCATGTGGTTTTACCTGGCTGACACAGAGGAGCTGGTGTATGAGGACACAATCGTGGTGGCCTGCGCCTACAAAGTGTCCCGGAACCTTTACTTGCCCATTTACTTCTTTGATTTTGGAATCTTCTTCGTCCTGCCACTCATGCTGTCCACTGTGCTTTATGGGCTCATTGCCAGGATTCTCTTTCTAAACCCGTTGCCCAAAAGCAAGAGTAAAAATGGACATGATGGCCTTTCTGCTGGGAACAAGATGAACGGCCTCAAAAATTCAAATCAGTGCTCAAGTACAACAGCAGCTTCTCGAAGACAGGTGAGCCAAACAAGCTCTAGATGCATTGTGTTGCTTTCATAATCTGGGACTAAGGACTTACTATTAACAATGCGCTGTCAATAAAAAAAATAAAATAAAGGGCTGTTATGTATGAACACTGAGAAAGTTTCAAAATGTGCCTTTTACTCCCCAGCATATATAGAACTTAGTATCAAAAACAACATGTATTTAATTCATTGTTATGATCCCAAGGGTAACACATTCAGCCTACAGCTGTTTAGCGACATCTATTCACCCTGATGTTCCAGTTAGGTACATAAATATTTCAACAATAATGCAATTTTTGTAATTCTCTGTCTATATACCATTCACAATGGATTTGAACATTTGAAAGCAATCAAGTTGTAACAGAAACATAGACTTTCAGCTTTAATATATTGGGTTTAACAAAGGTAATTAATTTAGCTTCAGAAATTATAACTCTTAAATGTAAATGCATATTGTAATAATGCATATTGTTTTTTTAATACTTAGATATTACAAAAATTTGTTGGTATTGCTGTCTTCAGTGTTATCTTCAGTAACTAAAAAGCATGGACTGAGATCAGGTCTTGAGACTTGGCCTGTGAAGACAAAACCATTTCTTTACCTTGAGAAACTCTTGGGTTACTTTATCAGTATGTTTTGGGCCATTATTTATTAGCAAGTACCTTCCAATCAGTTATGCAGTATTTGACTAAACCTAAGTGAAGAGTTTTGCCTTTTAAACCTTAGAATTCATCCTGCTACTTCTGTTAGCAGACACATCATCAATAAACACTGGAGATCCAGTTCCTCTAGCCTTTCAAGCCCATGCCATAACACTGCCTCCACCATGTTTGACAGTCAATGCAGCATGCTTCAGAGCATGTAGCATGTCCCTTTCTTTCTCCAAAACCGTCTCTTCCCATCATTCTAGTACAAGTTGATCTTGATTTCTTCTGTCCAAAGAACATTCCAGAACAGAGCAGACTTTTTTCTGTTAAAGTCTAATCTGGCCTTCCCGCTCTTCAGTGTTACCAGTGGTAAACCCTCCATATTTACATCAACAAAGACGTTACTTGATTGTAGGCTTTAACAATGATACACAGAGCTCTTGACCTGGTGAGATGTTGTGAAGGGGGTTTTCTTCACCAAGAAATTTAGCAATGATCAATTTTAGCTGTCTTTTATGATTTCCCAGGGTTTTTGGTGTTGCTGAGCTCACCAGTGCGTTCAATCTATCTAAGAATGTGCCAGATTGATGATGTAGGGACACCTGAAGTTCTAGTCAGCTCTCTGATGACGGCCTCCTTCATTTCCACTAACACTTCTTTCAGTGCTTTTAATCCAGACCTTTTATCTACTTAATTTGTCATGGCATAACAAGGGCACAGGCCACACCTGGCCTGCTTGTCAGTCACATGTCAAATTATTTTTGAGGCTCTGAAAATTGATTGACTCTGAAAAATGGCTGTAATTTCTGAAGGCACATTTTTGATTGCTTAATTTAATTGTGGTGGTTTACAAAGAAAACAATACAAAAATTGCATTAATCTCCAAATACTTATGGATCTAAGCAAGGACTGTTTCCACATGGAAGCCAGTCAGAACTGAAGATGTTAACGTAAATGAGTCATAAAAGCAGAGTAACAAAACAGTCTGTATAATTGTGAAGGATGAAGATAGGTTGAAAATGGTCATGTAAAAATGATCCAAGACTTCTTTTTGGTTCATGGGTACATTAAACCATGTGCATTTTATAAGTGAAAATAGTAAAATAGAAAAAAATAGGACATGGGCCCTTTAGGAAGGAATAGGCCTTAAGCTTCAAATAATCAGATTTTTAGAAATACATTTTTAGTTGTGTTAACTTGCTATTAGAAGTCCAAAAAATGTACAAAAAAATTGTAAAAATACCTTATTTTTTTAAAGTGTAAAAACATAAACAAAAAAATAAAAAAATAACCAGATGTGTGCAGAGTAGCCTGAAACTTTCCTCAAGTTTAAGTAATTTTATTGCGGTGAAACAATCATTGAAATAAAAGCAACGGTAGATCCTAAAACCAACTTAAGTTAAAAGACCTTATGCAATAAGTTCCCAAAAGAGCTGCAGTGGAACTTCTATCTTGTATTTTTCAGCAAGGGACTAAAGAGTTTGAGGCTCTATTCTTCTTTTCTTGGAACTTTTCAGTAAATAACAAGGTCACCCCGGTGCTTAACCAACATAACAAAATGAAACAAGGTCCTATGAAAGAGTATGACTAAAAAAGAAGAAAAGAAAACATAACCAATAAGTGAAACCCTTCATCATGTTTCTGATATTAGTCTTGTAAAGTGAGCTGGTCTGATATTAGCATTACATTACAGCAGCTATTCTATAATACTCCATTACTCCCTTGTGCCAGGTGACCAAGATGCTGGCGGTGGTGGTCATACTCTTTGCTGTGCTGTGGATGCCCTATCGCACCCTGGTGGTGGTCAACTCTTTCCTGCAGGAGGCCTACCTGGACACCTGGTTCTTGCTCTTCTGCCGCATTTGCATCTACCTGAACAGCGCTGTCAACCCTGTCATCTACAACGCCATGTCTCAGAAGTTCCGCACAGCCTTCAGGAGGCTCTGTAGCTGTGGCCCACGTGCTCAGGCCAAGCAGGCAGCTTACACCGTGGCGCTAACCTACAGCGTTGCTAAGGAGACATCTATGATCGAGAGCACAGATCATTTCTCGACAGAGATGGATGATCTGACAGAAGAACCAGAGGATCTAACAGGGAATTAGATGCCCAACTAGGAGATGCTTGATCAAGCCAGTTGGGGATAAGCTGATTTTGCTGAGGTCTTATTTCAGCACAACACAACTGAGACATACACAAACCAAGAGCTTCAGTTACAATGGCTGCCATGTCCAGCTTTTTATGGGACAGGCTATACATCGATTTGTTTTATCACATGAAACATCCTTATTCCTAACCATGGTGTAGAGGTACATGCTGCAGCTTCTGCCAGTTCCAATCAATAAGCAGTTAAACAACAGCTCCTACTAGAAAAGTAATGAGAAAGAAAGGCCACTCAAAAGTAAAAGTTCATCTCATTCTTCCACCAGCATTTTTTAATTGTAAGGGACATGAGAAAATGATAGTTCTCTTTTGAATTTTATGACCCGTCACTACACATATCTTGGGCCGTGCATATGTGAGTTTGAATCGATGATGTTGCTCTGCTACGTTCCTAAGGGAAATATAAGATGAATATAGTTGTTAAACAGTGTCTACACAAGCTGCCATGTTGATTAATGAGCTTTCCTTCTCCCTGGAGGATGAAAGTGAAAGAACTGCTGATGCTATTTTAAAATTTAATTGTCTTTGCTAATCGGTGAACAACACACTTAATGTTAGTTTACAGACACCTTTTGTCTTAAAGGGCCCGTATCATGAAAAACCTGATTTCCTTCATTGTGAATCAGGCTGGACTTTCTGAATGGGGTAAAAAAAAACAAAAAAAACAGTTGTAGCCACTCAGTTTAGAGGACATTCACATATTTTTCCTACATGAGTATTAATGCCCAATAATAAAAATATTCTAATTCTTAGGGATTTAGAGAAAAACTGTGTTGATGCAACATTTCATTTATATGCAACACCTATGAATGGGTGTTTGTAAGAGTGTTCCGAACTATTCCCTACCTAAATGTGAACTGCCAGGTCAGTGACTCTGGTCCTTGCTTAGATTGTGAAGAATTAGAGTCTGCGCTCGCTTCTGCAAAAAATGGACTTTGAAGTGATTTAGAATATGGGGACCAGGTATTTTTAAACAGCTTACCTCAGAAACATCCCCAGAACATTTCCCAAATGGCTGTTCACTGTCATTGGGGTGTAACCATATAGAAAATTCATAGCTCAATGCAATGTGATGCAGCGGTGTCTCTATTCGAAACATTTTTGCATACAGCACCAAAAAGAAGTCTCTGAATATGTGATTTGTGATAACATGTTAAAGTTTGCACAGTATGTGCATGTGTTAATATATCTAAGTGATTTATATAAAGTGAAGTCATTGGAGCATAGGTGCAGTCATAACATTAGCCCTTCCCATCCTTGACCACTATGCTCTAATAGACTCTAAAGCTCTAATGTGAGTCTTAGTGTTGACTGTTGAAAATGGTTTCCTCAAAAAAGTCAGAAGAGTTGTTGGCCATTCAGTTTTTCCTTTAGATGCACTGCTTCAAATTAGGGCCATGGTGGCGCAATGGGTGGCACTGTTACATCACACCTCCAGAGTTGGGGTTTTGGTTCCTGACCATGTGAGTGTATGTGTGGGTGTGGAGTTTGCATGTTCTTCCTGTGGTGGTGTGGGTTTCCTCCGGGGTCTCCGAGTTCCTCCCACAGTCCAAAGATATGCACGTCTAGTAATTTGCCATTCTAAATTTGCCATAGGTATGTGAATGAATGGTGTGTGTATGCCTGGGTACCTACGACCCTAGTAAGGAATTACCGGTTACAAAAAATGAATAAATGTTTCAAATTAGAATTGTTCATTTCATACCCAGTTTATGTTCAGCGCTCAAATAGACTCAACCAAATCAAGATATTGCTGTGTAAGTCTTACTGGTATAATTATTTGAATAGACTATCAAAACAGCCATTTTAACATCCCAATAGTTAACTGCATTATATTAGTTAATTCTAGACAGATGTTGCTTCACATTGGACAAATTGTGTTTCGACCCCTTTTGTTTATCATATTTAGTCTCCTAGGACAGAGGTCCCCAACCACTGGGTCATGAACCGGTATCATTCAGTGTGACATTTGGTACCAGGCCACACAGAAAGACAGAATAAAACAATAACAAATATTTTTTTGATTATCAGAATCTGAAAGATCTCGTCTCAGTTACGGGATACGGTACATCAGAAATTTTGTCCACAGGCCAGTTTTTAGTTTTAACTGTACCGGTCTGTGAAAATATTGTTTTGCATGAAACTGGTTAATGGCGCAAAAAAGGTTGGGGGACGCTACATGTCCACATCCGAGACTAACCAAATCTTAAAACAATGGATGCTTCAAATATAGCAGAAGTGGAAGATATAAAGAATTGCTTTAAATGCACAATCTTATTAAGCTTTGTATGATCACATGACCATGGCTGGATTTGTGTTGTGAATACATTTTAAGTAACGTTACTCACACAAGTTCTTTTTAAAAAGAGGTCCACACCTTAACATAAAGTAGACTGGATATTTTTCCATTTAAAATATGGGCAGGAGTACAAAAGACATTCTTTGTTCTACAAGCAATTACGTATATAGGGTGCGCTGCTTTCCATTTTGGACAAGTAGCAGGAGGAATATTACATTATCAGAACTCAGATGTCTGTTTACTAGTTTGATTCCCATATGAGCTGATTTGAAGATGAGATGCTCACATCATCCATGACAGAGCAGAAGGCTGACCCAAAACTACAGTGATTAGTTAGACAGTTCTCCTGCCAAACTTTACAGGGACAAATAAAATAATGTCATTTGATGTGCAGGCTATCATCAGTATTACATGTATTCGGAATAAATGAGCAGCATCAGAATAAAGTGAATGAATAAAACACTTAGCGTGTAAACTGCGCCTACAGCAGTTTACCACTCAACAAACTTACAGATTCTTTCATAGGAACTTGTTATGGCCTGGAACAGATTTTGAATTAATCAATTTTAAAAACACCATTGAAACTGAATATGCGATTCAGATTGAGTGGTGAGGAAATGAAGAAGTTACTCTGGTTCATCTAAATGTGAGTGCTGTTTATTCCATGGAAGTCATTTTTGTGGTCAGGATGATGGATGGTGTGAATTCGTGCATTCTCTGTTGTACCACGGCTTTGTTTTGGTGCGAGCGCGCTCTTTAATGCTACTGTGTTTTGTCTGAGTGGACGCTGCCTATTCAATGTGAAAAGGAATCATTCTGTCTTGTTGAATGACATGTATGCAAATCTGAAAGTGCAGTTCCCAAGGTTTAATGTACTTCTTATTTTGTGACTTCTGTGAAACATATCTTCGTTCAGATGTGTAGATCATTTCCACATTAACAGGTACACTTCTGCAGAATTACAGCTGAACCTACAGCAAACCGATAGTGTGTCTGCATGTGTGTATATACAGCTCTGGAAAAAAGAGAGCACTGCAATTTATTTTAAATCAGCATCTCTCTGAGTGTGAACCCATTCCAGTCCAGTGTCTGTTAAATTCTTACACAAACACCTCATTCTGCTTTATGAGGGACTGATTAGTGATCAGCTGAATCACATCTTATTTAATGAGGAA